>JAMKQA010079042.1:0-13345 GCA_024699735.1 Posidonia australis
GTGTTTGCGATTGATTGTATTGTGTGCTAATCTCTTAAATTGCTTAACAATTACCAAAGACATAATTAAAATCGAAAATCTCTATTCACCCCCCCCTCTAGAGAAGCTTTAGTATCCAACACACACAACGAACACGATGTCAGATTTGAAGATCGTCGAAGATAAGTATTTTTTTTCTCTCTCATCATCTTCTCACATCTTTTCTCCTTTTTTTTTTTCACGTTCTCTCTCTCCTTTTGTCTTTTTTTCTTCCTTTCACTTTCTCTTTTCCCCTTTTCCTCTATTTTTTTCCTTTTTACTTCCTTTTTTTATTTCTTTCACTTTTTTTTCCCATTCTTCTCATTCTCCCCTTCTCCTCCCCTGCTCGTCTTCTTCACTATTCACCTCAGGAGCAGCAACGTAGACGACGAGCAGCAACACGGACGACGAGGAAGACGAATCCGACGGAGGAAGGAGACGGCGACCGGGTTGGACGATGGTACGCATCCTCTCCCCCTTTCTCCCTCCCTTCCTACTTCCTCTCCCCTTCCTCGACGGCGACCGGGCAAGACGGCGTTGGAGGAGGCCTGGACGATGGCTGGAGGAGCGTTGACGACACGTCTGGAGGGCGGAGGCGGCAGGGAAATGGGCTGGAGACAACGACGTCGATGACAAGGCTAGAACGGCGCTGGAATCCTTGGATAAGGGCCCTCAAGTGGCTTGAGATGACGAACGACGGCTTTAGGGGCTGAACTGCCCTTCTTGGTGGGATTGGAGGGGTTGGAGGCTCCTGACAGTGAGACGGGAGGGCTTGGAAGGGCGGAACGGGGCTTACGGGAGCGGCAGACGGCCTGGACAGAGCCGATGGAAGACGGACGGAGCCGACGAAACCCGCGGACGGCCTGGACGAGCCTTGTGGGACTGGCGGATGGCCTGGACAGGAGGGGACAGGACCGGTGGCAACAAAACAACATAGATCTAGACTTTGGATGGGAAAAGTGGACAAGAGAAGGGGGTTTTCGTATGGATCTGCCGCCGTCGATGGTACTGTTGTGACGGAAGTCTACCGACGGCGGCGGCTCTGATACCATGTGGAATGAGACAGAAATCACTATATTATCTCATAACAAAGGATTACAATCTCCTATATACAGGAGAAGATATGCTTAACTCACAAGCAATCTATTAACTGGATAACATAAAGATCCATATAAGGATCTATTTATTCTAACAAAGACTAATTAGATCAACTTTTTAAACATATATCACATAAACATACACTACATTAACTAAATACAAATATCTAGAATCATAATAGCATCAAAAATGCTTAATAAATGTTTAAAAATAAAAGTACTTATAAAAGTTACTTTATATATGCTTAATACCACATAAAATACATTGGTTTATTAAAATCTTGTTGTTGTTGTTGTTGTCAAATATGTGTTCAGTGATGTGTTCGTAATGAATTTATTGGCGAATTTGGAACTCTCTCTATAATACATATTTTACTGATTTCTTAATGATTTTATAGAATTATTATATTAGATCTATGTATTGTACTATTAAGTTGTGTAATATATTTTTAGATTTAACTAAAATCTAGGTTTATATCTAAGATCTACATGTGAACTTAAACAAAAACATGAAATTACATATAAAAACTTAAGATCTAGCTTAATAAATTAAAGAGAGATGAGGAAATGGATTATACATTTATACGTTGTCAAGAAAGATGAGAGAAAGGAGAAATTAAAGAAAAAATGACCACCACCCAAGGAACCTTGGAAGCTTTACCAGAGATGCACATTTGCAGGGAGGAGAGAAGGAGAGAAGAGAAAGGAAAGATGCAACAATAGTAAAGTAGATGAGAGAAGAAAAAGGAAAGATGTAGTAGTAGTAGCAAGGAGTCGTCTATGGTGGGCCTTTTAAAGGTTGTGTCAACGTTACGGGCTCGACCGACATGGCTTGACTCACTGAGTCGACACTTAACCCCAACATATGGTACATCGTGAATTCGTGATTTACATATGGATATCATGTTGCCCAGCTAAGAAACAAATACGTGTCAGCGATATTTCACCAACATGTGTCGATGTTTAGAATTATGCTTAATAGTGAGTATAAATTCACATGTTCATGAATAAATCTGTGAGTCCAGACCTGCTTTTCGGATAAATATTCTTTTTTTCATGATTGCAATTTATGCTGCAATAAATGTGCCAAGCAGCACCTTCTTATGGTTTCCCTGTTGTACTTGCTCATCATGTAGGCAATGCTTCATAGTTAGATTGTCTGTGATCTTCAATTCCAGTCTGTTCTAGTGGAAAAAAACTTTAGAGTACCATGATTAGGGAATACCTTTATCATGACTTCTAAAGTCTTGCTGAAGAATATTCTTGTAATGAGGACTAATGTTATTGGTAATCATGAACCATGAACATGAGCTATATATGTTTCTTTTCCAAGTTCAATAATTCATGTTTTATAGACAGAACTATTGAAAAAATTACATTAACTAGTAGGCATTATAAGCATTTTTGGAATCTGTTTTCTTGATTCAACACTTGCATTCACTAGTTGGCATTATAAACATTTCTGTAATCCTGTTTTGTTGGTTGTTTAGCCTATATACTATTAGAGTATTTGGCATCTACAAGAGAGCAATCATGTCATTTCCTTTTTACATCTGAAGAACTCAAACTTTCCCAGCATAGAGTTGATAAAAAATAGAGTCCCCAACACAGGAGATGATTCAACATGTGCATTTACTACGTACCGTGGTTAACAGAAAGTATATGGGTGCCAGCATTTACTAGGGGCTTACTTGTTGATACTTGTCCTATGAACTTAGTATCCTATGTTGTTGATGAAATGGAGTTCACGATACAACTCAGACAAGTCTACTTGTTGATTTTTTTTCAATGCCAAATTACCAATATGGTTGTCTTCTTTTAGGCTTTTACTATGTCATATTATGATTTATAACTTGTAAAACCGTTAAGAAATACTGTACTGTTCTTAATACACAGGCAGCTAAAAGCCGAAGCATTGATTATTCCCACTTCATATCCCTTCCTCTAGCTGTACATGGAGAGTTAGTGGAAAAACTAATGAATTTTCAGAATTGTATACTTGGTGACAATAATTTCAGCCAAGATGGGAAGGCAGATGACAATTCAGAAGAGAACTCTGTAGAGGACAAAGAAGAAATGGAAATCCAGTCAGAAGGTGCAAATATTAATGTAAAGCTTGCAGTCCAACAGGAGAATCATGTGAAAATGGAACTAGGCACCACATCTATCAAGAGTTATGAATACAAGCAAATTGAATCTCCCGCTTCATCAGGTAGGGAATCAACTTATACTTTAAGGGGGGGGTTTGTGTATATGGAAATGAAAGGAAAGCAAGGGAAAAAAAACTATTTTAGCTTTGACCAAAAAGTATATTCAAAATCATGGTGTTTGTACGTATTTTCTGTTGAAAAGTCAATTTCTTTGATTTCTAACACATATGTTTAAAATGTCTTATTCTCTTTTTCACACATAAAGGTGAAATTTGATGGAAAAATATGTTCCTCTACTTCCTACATGTGCACAAATATTTTTGTTGGAGTTAAACGAAAAATAAAATCATAGGTTCCTTTCATTTCCTTTTGACTCTATATTTTTCTTTTCTTTAGTTTCCTTGGCACAAACAGGTCCGTAATCTGTTATCAAGCAATCAACTACTTGCAATTTTCCCATAGAAGAAAGTTATATAGACTTTATAGTCATAATACTTGTAATTTTTTTTATTAAGTGATCGTGGGAGAACCAACTTACTGGTAATAACTATTCCTTTTCTTTGGTAGGGAGTAGCTTCTCTCCTGGTAATTCATTCAACAAACCTTTTTATCAAATACTCATAATATGCTGCAAAGTGCCGAAGTATAATTTCCTTGGGACTCCTTTTTCCTGTTTGATAATTTGCAATTGATGCTATATCATGGTTTCATTTTCATCTGTGATTAACTACCAATAACTCATGTTTTGGCAGGATTGTCGTGATGTTCTTTTCCCAAATCTATTTATATGTTTGCTTTGCCAATGTTTGTTCTTGTATATTCCATAAATGAATGGTTATGATGCAAACAAATTTATTCTTTTAACTAATGACCCTAGTGAATGGAAATTTTATTCAAACGACAAAGCAGAACAGAAACAAATGCATGCTAGCATGTGTTAAAAGTTTCTTTAAAAAATTAGCATAATTTGCTAGGTCTTATGAAACACATCTTCGAAACTGGAAAGATTTTCTGCAAGAATTTTGACTTGAATTTATTTGCTTTGTCTTTAAAAATTGGTAACTTTTTCCTATTTATGGAGACCACGTTATATCACATTTTTTATATGAAACAAATAGTAACCAGGGGCATAGTTATCATGGTGCCATGGTGATGAGCCAAGGCGCTTGGGTGCCTAGGTGGTAAGAAAAATACAATTTTTACATGTTTTTAAGATCTTTTTAAATATGTTTATAAAGATATGTAGAATTCATAATGCATTGATAAATTGATATATTAATTTTTAAAATTAACAATAACAATTTAACTATAAATAAAATCTTAATTGTCTTCCAAATCAATAACAATCTTAACAAAAACAATAAATCAATAACAAATAACAATAACTAAGTCAATAACAATAACAATCTTAACAATAATAAGTCAAATAGTCAATAACAAATAACAATAACTAAGAAAAATTATATATTAGTCATCAAGAGTTAATGTTTGATGATGAAAAACTAAATAATTGTCATTAAGCTTACTTAGGTTAAGGTGTGCCCAAAAAAAAAAGGTTAAGGCGTTTGGACACCTTAATCTTTGATGGCACCTTGGTGCCATGGCGTTGCCTAGGCAGGTGCTGCAATAACAATGATTAGGGGAATAATATGAGTCAAGGCGGGATGTACAATCTGAAGATGGCATTCATGCCACTTGTTTGGTGATATGATGAATCAAAATCAGGGTTCTCTACTACGACCACTAGCATGATGCCTTAATCCTACTATGTAGGGTTCGCAACATGAATCCTTTCTCTCCATTTATTTCTGGGAAAGGATTCTCCTGGAGAAAATTCCTGTTGTTACTGAGTGTACTATTTAAAGGTGATGGAGGAGTTCCTGTTTTGTGAAAGCACACTTTGATTGATGGGGAAACAATTCAATTGTTTTATTTGTTTCTGTTATTTATATCTGTTGACATTTGTTGTGGTGAGATTCCTTGTCTGATTCTTCAGTTATTTGCTTGACTGCATCCTATAATAAGGGGGGTTAGGTTATGCCCTTAACTTTGGAAACAATAAGTTTGTGGCTATATACAATCATATTCCAGGAAATAATTCAAATGAACCAATTGAATGATAATGTTGTTAGAATAGCTGTTATTATGTCTTATGTCTAAACGGGTCATTGGATATCCATTTACCGTAGGGATGTCTAATATACCTATATATATGTACTCCTCTCATATCAATAAATAGATTTTTGATTATTCACCATATGGTATCCAGATCTTAAAAAAAAAAAAAAAAAAAAAAACCTAACCACCACAGTAGCCACCGTCCAGCCCGCCGCCGCCGCCTGCATCGCCAGCCGGTGCTGTCACCCAGGCCTTCCGGCTCCTCCCAGCCCGCCGACACCATCACCCAGGCCTTCCGACCCTTCCCAGCCTGCTGACGTCCCCTGCCCAGGCTAGCCAGGCCACCGTTGGTGCCTACAGGCCCTTTTTCAGGCGCCGCCGGCCCATTCCGGGCTCACCAGCCATAGTCCCATCGCCGATGATGCCTTACCGTCTGTCCTAGATCTTTGTGTGGGCAGTCCAGCCCCTCCAGTCCTGTGGTTTGCAAGTTTGACTATGTTCTAGGCCTTCTACGTGCATTTGGTCTTCGTAAAGGGTGGATACGTCACATCCATCCTAGTTGGTGAGCAGTCCGGCTTCCGTATTTCTGTTTTTCAGCATATATTATCATTGTCTCTTGCTGTGTGCTTTGTCTATATGGCCTCCTGTGATTCTTTTGTGAAAAATTTGAGTGGGACATATGAGAAATTCTCTAGGCCGAATTATCTCCCATGGTTACAGAGTTTTGAGACCTTTGTTCTGACATATAGAAAACAGAAGCACCTTACTGACCCACCTCTTGATGTCGAAGTCTGAGACGTATGAAGAACGGTTGGCTGATGATGTAGTTGTTATTACATGGATGACAAATACTATAGAGCCTTTCGTTGCCCATGGCATTATTGGGCCGTGACAGAGGCAAAGGAGTGTACTTGCTAGTTCGTGATGAGATACCTCAAAGGTTGGCTTCTGCGGCGTCTACTGTTGAGTCCTCTTCCTTGTGGCACTATAGGCTGGAACATCTATCTCATTACAAACTTCAGTAGGCTTTACTATGGCAGTTTGTTTCTCATTTTGATTGTGAGTCTTGTCAGTTAAGTAAGCACCATCGTTAATCCGGAAATCTTGGCAGTTCATGGTCTTTCAGTGTCAAGTACGTGGTCGAGTTCGTGGTCTCTATTGGCATCGTTGTTCATGGTGTTGTGTTGGTGGTTTATGGTGGACGTGGAAGCTATGGTCATGGACGTGCTGGCCAATACAGATGTGGGTGCATGGTGCCGCTCTTGGAGTCGTCGTAATGAAGGACGACGTGGCTTGTTTTGGATGCGAAGTACTAGGAGGTGCTTGTGGAAGATCCAGACGTGGACATGCATGGCACTGTCATGTTGGTGGCTCAGACGTGTGGACGTTTGCAGGGTGTGCGTGGAAGCCTTGGGCGTTACAAGCGTTTGTTAGCGTAACCGGCGGGAGCCGTTTGGAGACGTGGAATGCACAAAGGCTTTGGCATTCTGGTACGTGGCTTGCATGGCATGAGTTTCGGACGTGCAAAAAAAATGTGTTTTGTACACATGAACGTAGAGGAGTTCGATTTACATAAACGTGGATCTTTGTTTAGTTATTTTCTTCTATTTTATGTTTAGGTTGAGTCTATTTAAAGAGGGACCTACCATTAGAAGAATAGGGGGTCTTGGTGTAGAGCTTTTTTTTAATGTTCTTGTATTTTTACTTTCCTTAATAATACAAGAAGGTTTTTCTCTCGCCAATCGACTTCTTTTGTCCACCACCGAGCAAATTACAGATCATTCAGAGCCAGGTTTCTTTCTAGTGTATGGTAGAAACAAGGTTTGTCGGACGAATTGTAGGTGAGCCATTCATCCAACTTGAAACCTTTCGACGTACGACAGCGACCAATAGGGAGATGTCGTCACCTGGAGAAGATTCACAGCCACCGCACCCCAAGCTCAATGTCATGGGGCCAATTAGTGCATTCATGGAAGAAATGCGTACATTGTTGGGGGGTTTGTCCACCCGACTAGAGGCCTTGGAAGGACGAGAGCCTACGCCGGGCTCGGAGGAGGATGAGGAGTCACCCCATATCGGAGACAGGGATACGACACCATTACCCCCACCTGCAGTTTGGGTGGAGTCTTGGGTAGATCTCTCGGACTTCGCCGGTGCAGTGGATACGGAACAATTGGATGCTTGGCTTGCAAGGTTGGAGATTTATTTTTCATTGTATGCTTGTGGGGATCGGGAGAAGATTGCACATGCAAGAGTGCGGCTAACCGACCATGCGTTAGCATGGTGGAACGGGTATGTGTCTGCCAAGGACACCTCTCGTTTGTCTTAGGAGGACTTCAAGAAGCTGCTCCGTGTCGAGTTTTATCCCGTCGGCTATCTAGAGAAGCGTTGGACACGGTGGTATTCTCTTCGTCAACAATGGCCAGATGGTGCAGGACTATATGTCCGAGTTCCGTCGATTGGCAGTGCAACTGGGAGTTTCCTTGGATAGTGAAGATGTCGCCCAGAAATATCTAGTAGGGTTGCATTTTCCTATTCGGAAGGAACTCGCACTATTTCGTGTGTATGGCATCTCCGCTGTGGGATCACTGGCAATCACCATTGAAGAGAAAAATAATGCCACAAAGTCCGTAGAGAAGAAGAAGGGTGAGACATGACCTTCAACGTCTACCTCAAGAGTCGACAAGAAGGTCAACAAGAAGGAGCCACAGAAGTCATCTAAGGCTTCTATGGAGTGTCATCATTGCGGTGCTAAGGGGCATCTCAAGTCCGACTGTTGGAAATTGCATCCAGAGAAAAAGCCAAAGTGGATGCAAGGTAAAGAGAAGAAGGCAGCGGTGGCCCGTGTCGATGTCGATCAACAGGCGTTGGAGGTCAAGCCAGTGGAAGGCGTCGATCTGACACTCACGTTGATGGCGGGAACCTCGTCGCAGGATATAGCGAAGGATCTTTTCACACTGCAGGTACATGTGAAGCAAAACCTCGTCAATGCCATCATTGACGTAGGGAGTCAGAAGAATCTTGTCTCGGAGGACTTGGTGCAAAAGCTTGGCTTAGCGACGACGTCGCACCCTCAACCTTATCCATTGGGCTGGATTGTTTGAGACGTGGGGCAACAAGTTACAAAGCAATGCCGTGTCCATTTTGCCATCACTACTGAATATATTAATGAGGTCGACTGTGATGTCGTTCCTCTTGATATTTGTCAGTTAATGCTGGGGAGCTCAATTTTGTGGTTGAGAGATGGGCATTTTCACTGGAGGGTTCAAAAATGCCAATTGCATAAGGATAGGATTCCTTTTGTGATTTCTTGGCAAGCCCCTTTGAAGAATGAGTTAGAGGTGGTGTCGGCGGCGCAGGTGAAGCGGGTATTTCATCTTCAAAAGCCTTTCTTTCTTTTATTTGTGAGAGCACAGGAGGCGTGGAAGGAGATGACACATGTTGGACTTGTGCATGGTACAACGACGTTGGAGTTAACCACCCTTGTACAAGAGTTTAAGGATCTCTTTGAGGAGCCCAACCATTTACCGCCGTCTTGGGCCATTACTCATGATATTCCTCTCTTGTCGGAGGTGGTTTTGCCTAATTTGCCGATGAACCGGTATTCTATATTAGAGAATGCAGAAATCAAGGCGTAGGTGCAGAAATTACTGGACTCAGAGATTATTCGTCCAAGTACGTCGCCGTGTTCGTTGTCGGTGGTGATTATTCCTAAGAAGGATGGTGGTTGGCGAATGTGCATCGATTTTCGGGCCCTTAACAAAATCACGGTCAAGGATCGTTATCCGCTACCGCGGAAAGATGATCTCTTAGTCCAACTCAAGGAGGCACGATACTTTACAAAGCTCGATTTGAAGAGTGGTTACCATCGAGTCCGGGTTAAGGAAGAGGACTGTTGGAAGACGACATTTAAAACTTGCCAAGGCTTATATGAATGGAGGGCGATGCCCTTCGGACTCTGCAACACATCGATTACGTTCATGCGTCTAATGGACAATGTTTTACGGCCTTTTCTGGATAGGTTTGTTCTTGTATATCTTGACGACATTCTTATCTATAGTGATTCATGGTAGGAGCATATTTTACATGTTCGGCAAGTGCTGGAGGTGATGCGCCACCACTCTTTTCGGCTCAACGCCAAGAAGTGTGAGTGGGGGGTCACAGATCTATCGTGGGAGAAGGCTCTCTTCGAGTAGATCCCGCCAAGGTGGCAACTATCCGAGATTGGACGAGGCTAACTAATATCATAGAGATCCGGAGTTTTTTAGGTGCATGTCAATATTTGCGGAAGTTCATTAAGAATTTCTCCATTATTGCCACGCCACTTCATGCCCTCACAAAGTCTCATGTCAAATTCTCTTGGGGTTGTAAAATGCAGTAGGCCTTTGAGCTCTTGAAGGAGCGTATATGTACCACCTTGGTTCTTGCCTTGCCGAATTTACAGCGTGTTTTCGAGGTGGAGGCCGATGCCAGTGGCCATACCGTAGGGGCCGTCCTTTTACAAGATGAGAGACCCTTTCTTATTAGTCTGAATTGTTGTAGGGAGCCCAACAACAATATCCTATCTATGATAAGGAAATGTTGGCATTGCATCAAGCCGTCAAAGCATTGGCGTTGTTATCTCTTGGGGAAGGAGACTATTATTCATACATATCATCGGCCGTTGTAGTATTTGTAGACACAAAGTAAACTCCAACAAGCACGACACCTTAAATGGATGTCGTATTTGCAACAATTTAATTTAGTAATCAAATATAAGCAAGGCGGCAGCAACAAGTTGGCGGATTTCCTGTCTCGGCTAGTGGTGGCACTTTCGGGTGTCATGTCTGTTCATTCTATTCCGCGTGAGGAGTATGCACAGAAATATCAAGTTGATCTAGATTTTGCGCCATTATGGGAAGATGCCCGGTTGCGTCAGCATAAAGGCTACTTGCAGGAGGATGGTCTTCTTTGGAAGAGGCGGCACTTGTGTCCCGCGTGATGGTGAGTGGAGTCGTTGGCTTGGGGAAGCTTATACGTCTAAGGTTGTCGGACATTTTGGAGTTCACAAAACAGTTCACAATCTATCAAGATATGTTTATTGACCGAGGTTGCAGGGCGACGTGGCTTAAGTATGTGTGACGTTGTACTCTATGTAGTCGAGTGAAACCCAATAACAGAAAATTGGGTCTCTATTTGCCTCTTCCAATACCAACAAGACTGTGGGAAAGCATCGCTATGGATTTTGTTGGTGGACTGCCTCCCACCCGTAAAGGTAATGAATATCTTTTTGTTATTGTTGACAGATTCTCCAAGATTGTGATTTTAATTCCATGTCGTAAGACAATTACGGGATTTGATGTGGCACGCTTATATTTTCAATATGTGTGGATTCATTATGGTCTTCCAACTTCGATTATTTCCGATCGAGATCCAAGATTTTTGAGTTCCTTTTGGAACACATTGTGAAGCCTAATGGATACCTCCTTCAAGCGGAGTACACCGTATCATCCGCAAACAGATGGTCAAACAGAAGTGGTCAATAGAATAGTTATCCATCTTTTGCGGGGATATAACATGCAACATCCTAAGACCTGGGATGAAAGTTTGCCATATATACAATTTGCCATTAACAGGGCTCTTTATGAGTCTGCTGGGAAGACGTCGTTTGAAAGTGCCTTGGGTTTTCTACCATCTAGTCCGTTAGACTTGGAGTTCCGGATCGAAGGAGTTGATTTACAAGGGCAGTCAGAGGCAATTCGAGCTCACCATTTAGTCGATCATATTCGGAAAGTTCATTCTCAAGTCATAGAGAAGTTGTAGAAGACTCAAGCGAAATATAAAGCTCGACATGATAAGCATTGACAACTTTCGAATTTCAAAGCAGGTGATCTTGTTTGGTTATATCTTGGGAAAAGAAGACTGAAGGGTGCTTTTCACAAGCTCAAGCCTTTGCATTATGAACCATTTAAAATTTTGCAAATGGTCGGCGACAACGCTTGTCGTTTGGAACTTCTAGCGTATATGGCAATATATTCTGTGGTTAATGTGGGAGATCTCAAATTGTTTGAGCCTTCTATATTAGATGAAGATGTTGGTGTTCAATTGCCAAGTATTGAGGATGTTCCAGTAAATTCGGAAACACAACTTCCAGATGATCAAATTTTGGAGCGGAAGGAGGTATCCACAAGATGTGGAATTCGTCTCTCATTTCGTGTTGGTCGGAAAGGTGAATCACCATAGTGTGCCAAGTGGTATAGTTAGGAGCGCGGGGAAGTTCTTTTCTCTATTGGCAGTTCATGGTCTTTCGGCGTCAGGTACGTGGTCGAGTTCATGGTCTCTATTGGCATCGTTGTTCATGGTGTTGTGTTGGTGGTTTGTGGCGGACGTGGAAGCCATGGTCATGGACGTGCTAGCCAATACAGATGTGGGTGCATGGTGCCGCTCTTGGAGTCGTCGTAATGAAGGACGACGTGGCTTGTTTTGGATGCGAAGTACTAGGAGGTGCTTGTGGAAGATCCAGACGTGGACATGCATGGCGCCGTCATGTTGGTGGCTCGGACGTGTGGACGCTTGCAGGGTGTGCATGGAAGCCTTGGGCGTTACAAGCGTTTGTTAGCATAACCAGCGGGAGCCGTTTGGAGACGTGGAATGCATAAAGGCTTTGGCATTCTGGTACGTGGCTTGCATGGCATGAGTTTCGGACGTGCAAAAAAAATGTGGTCGTGCACATGAACGTGGAGGAGTTCAATCTACATGAACGTGGATCTTTGTTTAGTTATTTTCTTCTATTTTATGTTTGGGTTGAGTCTATTTAAAGAGGGACCTACCATTATAAAAGTAGGGGGGTCTTGGTGTAGAGTTTTTTTTTAATCTTCTTGTATTTTTACTTTCCTTAATAATACAAGAAGGTTTTTCTCTCGTCAATCGACTTCTTTTCTCCATCACCGAGCAAATTACAGATCAATCGTGATTCGTTTGAAAGGTTAAGTCTTGCGTCTAGTACTACAGCTTTTGAGTTAGTTCATTGTGATGTTAGGGGTTCGTCTAGAGTAGAGTTTGTGTCAGGTCATAGGTATTACATAGTTTTTGTGGATGATTTTTCTAGAACATCATGAGTGTATTTGCTTAAAGATCGTGGTCAAGTCAATGACGTAATCAAGAATTTTTTGAATGAAATAAAGATTCATTTTAATGTGACTCCTAAGTTTTTGCGAACTGACAATGCACTTGAATTCATTCAGTCCAAGCTTACTTCTATTTGTGCTTCCTTGGCCATTATCCATCAGACTTCTTGTCCTCACACCTCCTAACAAAATGATGTTGCAGAGCGTAAGCATAGACACATCCTAGATGTCACTTGTACACTTATGTTCTATATGTTTGTCCCTAAACATTTATGGGTTGATGTTGTACTTACAGTCACTTATCTTATAAATAGAATGCCCTCTGCAATGCTTGGGGGTGTGGTTCCTCTTCACCGTCTAAAACCTGAGTCCACATTGTTTAGTCTGACACCTAGAGTTTTTGGATGTGTGGCATTTATTCAAGACCTTTCTCCCGGTCTAGACAAACTGTCTCCACTTTCTATTAAATTTGTCTTTGTGGGTTATTCGAGGACTCAACGGGGTTATAGGTGTTTCAAACCTGAGTCCACATTGTTTAGTCTGACACCTAGAGTTTTTGGATGTGTGGCATTTATTCAAGACCTTTCTCCCAGTCTAGACAAACTGTCTCCATGTTCTATTAAATGTGTCTTTGTGGGTTATTCGAGGACTCAACGAGGTTATAGGTGTTTCCATCTCCCTACTCGTCGATATTATGTCTCTGCCATAGAATCAAACGTTGGTTTCGTGTCGGACTTCGGTCCGACAAAAATAAGAAACGTGTCGGACATCGGTGGAAATGTCGGTGGAAACGCGGTAAATTTACGGAAGTCCATGGAAATGATAAAAAAACTTTGAATTTTGATTTGAAACTCTT
>JAMKQA010079043.1:0-14094 GCA_024699735.1 Posidonia australis
TCAGGATCGGAATTCAAAGGCAAGAGGGTGGCACCGAGATTCATCCGAACGGATTTAGTCTCGGATGGGAACATCTAGACTCTGACTGGTAGTCTAGAAAAGATGGAAAAGGGAGGCCTTGAATCCGTCCGTCAGGATCAGAATTCAAAGGAAAAATGGTGGCACAGAGATTCGTCCGAACGTATTTAGTCTCGAATGGGAACATCTAGACTCCGTCCTGTAGCCTAGAAAAGATGGAGAAGGGAGGCCTTGAATCCATCCGTCAGGATCGGAATTCAAAGGCACGAGGGTGGCACCGAGCTTCGTCCGAACGGACTTAGTCTCGGATGGGAACATCTAGGCTCCGTCCTGTAGCCTAGAAAAGATGGAAAAGGGAGGCCTTGAATCCATCTGTCAGGATAAGAATTCAAAGGCAAGAGGGTGGCACCAAGATTCGTCCGAATGGACTAAGTCTTGGATGGGAACATCTAGACTCTGACCGGTAGTCTAGAAAAGATGGAGAAGGGAGGCCTTGAATCCATCCATCAGGATCGGAATTCAAAGGCAAGAGGGTGGCACCGAGATTCATCCAAACGAATTTAGTCTCAGATGGGAACATCTAGACTCCAACTGGTAGGCTAGAAAAGATGAAAAAGGGAGGCCTTGATTCCATCCATCAGGATTGGAATTCAAAGGAAAGACGGTGGCACCGAGATTCGTCCGAACGGATTTAGTCTCGGATGGGAACATCTAGACTCCGACTGGTAGTATAGATAAGATGGAAAAGGGAGGCCTTGAATCCGTCCATCAAGATCAGAATTCAAAGGCAAGAGAGTGGCACCGAGATTCGTCCGAACGAACTTAGTCTCGAATGGTAACATCTAGACTTCGATCGGTAGTCTAGAAAAGATGGAAAAGGGAGGCCTTGAATCCATCCATCAGGATCGGAATTCAAAGGCAAGAGGGTGGCACTAGGATTCGTCCGAACAAATTTAGTCTCAGATGGGAACATCTAGACTCTGACCGGTAGTCTAAAAAAGATGGAAAAGGGAGACATTGAATCCATCCGTCAAGATCGGAATTCAATGGCAAGAGGGTGGCACCGAGATTCGTTCGAACGGATTTAGTCTCGGATGGGAACATCTAGACTATGACTGGTAGTCTAGAAAAGATGGAAAAGGGAGGCCTTGAATCTGTCCGTCAAGATCAGAATTCAAAGGTAAGAGGGTGGCACCGAGATTCGTCCGAACGGATTTAGTCTCAGATGGGAACATCTAGACTCCGACCGGTAGTCTAGAAAAGATGGAAAAGGGAGGCCTTGAATCCGTCCATCAGGATCGGAATTCCAAGGCAAAGGGTGGCACCGAGATTCTTCCAAACGGATTTAGTCTCGAATGGGAACATCTAGACTCTGACCGGTAGTCTAGAAAAGATGGAAAAGGGAGGCCTTGAATCTGTCCATCAGGATCGAAATTCAAAGGCAAGAGGGTCCTGACCGTCTCTTTAGCCAAAAGGATATGCCAAGGGGATCTTATTGAAGTACCAGTGCACCCTGGATCGTCGCCATTGTGGGGGATGTCAATTGAAACAGCGTAGTGCCCTACTACAGTTGTCATTTTATAGGAGCCATTATGTGATGAATGTCACTTCTCTATAAGAAGGTGCACTGACCATCATTAGGAAGATAATTTGCACCAAGCGTTCTCAAAACAGTCCACTTTCCACGAAGCAGCTTACATTCCCCTGGTCGAAGACTCTGGTTCAGTTACATAGTAAGTTGATGTTCTGTTAGGCACCTGATACTTGACCTTCGACCAAAGAGCAAATGGCATGCCCCTGGTCGAAGATTCTGGTTCAATTACATAGTAAGTTGATGTTCTGTTAGGCGCCTGATACGTGACCTTCGACCAAAGAGCAGCTGACATGCCCCTGGTCGAAGACTCTAGTTCAGCTACACTGTAAGGTGGTGTTTCGTCTGGCACACGATATGGGACTTCGATCAAAGAGCAACTGACACGCCCCTGGTCGAAGGCTCTGGTTCAGCTACATAGTAAGTTGGTGTTTTGTCAGGCACATGATATGTGACTTTCGATCAAAGAGCAGCTGACATGCCCCTGATCGAAGACTCTAGCTTGGTATTTTATCGAGAGCCTGTTTTAAGACTTTTGACCAAAGAACAGCTGACATGCCATAGGTCGAAGGCTCTAGTTCAATTACATAATAGCTGATGTTTTGTTAGGCACATGATATGTGATTCTTGACCAAAGAGCAGTTGACATGCCCCTAGTATTGGACTAGATGGACATCACTTGAGGATATGGGGTCTTGGAAGCTAGACTGTAACTACAGATGTTCCTTGAACAATTGGAGTACTTGAGACCATCACTAGTCGAAGCAAGTGATACATTCATCATGTGACTAGAAGTATGTATACCCACATGCCATCCTGTATTGTACTTGGAAGGCAGAAGGAATCAGGGCAACTCGATAAAGGCCTTTGATCAGGATTATAGCCTGCCTCTGACTAGTATGTTTAGGCTGTGTTCTATTCAACCATGGTGTTTTGATAGCTCTGTATTTGGTCGTGCTACTGTAGGACATTCTTCGGACTATATTTGTCAAATTCTGGATTGCTACGTAAAGCCCACAGCCACGCTGTTGTCTCCGCTAATCATTTGATGTGTAGGTCCTGATCAGAGAACAACTGACTTGCCCTTGATGTACCAAGTAATAGATTGTGTGAGCCCAGCTAGAAAGCAGCTGACATGCCCCTAGCATAAAAGGTGAATGATGCTCAATGGAAACAGAAGTCATATCAGGAGATACCAAGGCAAAATGGATGCCTCTAGCATCGAGTCAAGCTACCCTGGGAAGTGTTGGGCACCACTCGAGGATGTAAAGACTTGAGGGTTAGGTTATGCCTGTAGGCGTACTTTGAATCACTGAAGCGGTCAAGGCTGATTTTGGTTGAGGCCAGGGACACATTTGTTCACTGACTAGAGGCATGTATATTCATCTACTGTCCTAAGCTATACTCCGATGGTAGTATGTAATCATGGCCTGTCTTAGGCTGGCTATTCTCTATTCTGCTACTTATTGAGTCATTGTGTTCTTTCTGCAAACATGTACCTGGCTTTGTTAACCTCAGGCATTCTCCAAATAATGATTACCACACCTGAACTGTTGCGGAGGAATTACTGTCACGCTGCTGATTCTGCAGGTCAATGTAGTTTGTGCACTAGCTGGTGTCCTTGCTGCTTATGCTCTTTAACCACTGAGTAGTTGAAATGCCCCTGGCTGAAGGTATTTGGAAGAAACCCTATTGGACTAAATCATATGCAAGCAAAAAGATTCATCCAAGCAAGGCTATGATGATTATTGTGGTAGAGTCTATTATTGTGAGCAATTTAGTTATTTAAGAGTGACCTTTTTGTTTGATCAAGAAATGCATGCCTTGTGATTATTCACTGATTTGCTTGTTCAATGAGTTCATTATCTGGATCATTTGCTTGTTTAGTTCAGCTGTTTGTTTGCCCTCAGTTAGGCTAGAAAATGATATGCCTGTTAGAGGAGGATGACACCTTCGACTCAGTTGCCACTACAGAGATTCACAAGTCATTGGTGGCTCTCGATAGGTAGTGGTGGCACTCAAACTAACTGTAAGGTATTGTAATGGACCTGGTTCCATGCCAAACTCTTTAAGGTCCTGCACCAACTTTTTCTTTTCAATACCGTTGTCTTTTCTTTTACTCCCTCATAGACATGCGGTTTCACTCTAACCTTGACTTAGAGGTAATAAGCACCCGATCTATTCAGGAGGCCATTATTGGAAGAGGGTGGGTCAGTCCCTCAAAGGTGTGACTTTATTGAGCGCATACTCCGACTCCTCTCCAAGGTATGGTAAGGGTAGAGCTACAACACACTCTCCTCACTCTTGAGTTGACTTATGTCTTCGCCTTCTGTCTTCTCTATTCTTTTATGCCATTGCGAATGTATGTTTTCTTTTCTGGCTCACACTCTCAGTCGCCCCTAGCATTTTATCTTCCTCTTCGAGGTGTAGGATCCTTATGGAGCTTGGACATTTCGTCTGGCCTTGATGTTTAGTGGCTCCCTTGCCAACTTGGTTGTCTAAGTAGTGACAACTGAGGAGGGATAATCCATTCTGACATAGGCGAGCCTTTCTAATTTTTCATCATTGGGCATAATGTTTTTGACAAGCAAATTATTATTTTCTACTGTTCCTAATGTTTTTCTGTTATGTGTTTTTCTTCTTTTTTCTCTTTTTCATCTTTTGTGCTTTTTCTATTTTTTTGTGTTTTGATTTCCAGGGAACAAAGGAAAAGGATACAACTCCAGTCCTTGTTGGTGCTGTTTTGTCGATGCCATTGGGGTTCAAAGTAACTCCTAGCAGTGCCACTAGAAACCAAAATCAAGGCAGATGTAACCGAAGCTATCAAAACCATTATTGGAACTGAGACTGTCACTGTCAATGTTTAATCTGCTGGTGACATTAGGAGTGTATCTCTGTTGGAGTTGATATCTGCTGTGACGGCTATCTCCTACTTGATCCAAGGTATTTGCACGTGCTGGGTCAGATCGGTGCATGGTAAACTGGCAGACTTTAGGTTAGACCCCCCATAGAGGAACAAGAACAAGAGTGGCACACGTGAGTGTCGCCAGAAAAAACTGAGAAAAGACAAGAGGACAAACTAGATTATTGAGGAACAAGAACAAGAGCGTCATATGCGTCTGTTGCCAGACAGAAGCTGAGAGAGGACAAACTAGGCAAATGAAGCCCAATGGATTCCCTGGGAAAGAACTGAGAGAGAGAGGATAGACCCCTGAAGTTCCAGTATCCTTGGAGCTTGTCAGCTCAAACATGGTAAGGTCGGCTATTCTAGGGTGTGCACGTGTATGTGCAAGTGTTTGTGTAGGTGTATGTGTGTGATGCCTCTTGTGTTGACGACAATGTCCACTTTGTCAATCAAATCCTGGACAACATTCCGAAGAGTAAAACACTTGTTTGTCAAATGTCCATGGGTGCGATGGAACTGGCAGAACAAATTCGTCTTATACCACCTAGGAAGTGGGTCTAGTGGTAGACGAACCTCCGGTAGCTGTAGGAATGGCACAACTTTAAGAAAGATGTCGCTCAACGAATCCCTGAATGGGTGAAGTTACTTTCCTTAAGGCGAGGCCGCGCTTGCCGTTGTTGCTACCCTTGCCGAACTGACACAACACAACATGTCAACTCAACGATGGTGTGTGGGTGTGTAATGCATGCTGAACTAGATGCTAGTGAGGGTGGAGACATGGATGTGGGTACTGTGTCAACAACAAAGGTCCCACTGTCAATCAAAGTCTGAACGACATCCCACAGAGTGTAGCAATTATCAATGGAGTGCCCTGGGGCTCGGTGATATTTGCAGTATACGTTCACGTCGTACCATCGAAGGAGTGGAGTTGGTGGGGGACGTGAATCTGGGAGTCTCAGAAGCGACACAACACGAGGAAAAACAGCGCTCAACGACTCGCCCAGAGGAGTGTAGTCGCTTTCAAAGCGACGGTCTCGTTTCTCCTTAGGTTGTGGTCCTTGTTGAGCCGATGTAATGTGATGCACCGACTTGACAGTGGGAGGACTGCGCCTAGTGTGCAGTGACGACCTACGTGCTGGGACCTGATCCTGATGCTAAGGTGGGTTCTGAGTATGTTGTGCTGTGTGTGGTGTTGAGTGCGAGAGCAACAGCTGCGGCACCGGTACAGCTCCAGGCGACGGACTCGTGAAATGCTATACTCTCACACAACTGATGGGTTGATTCCAAAGTGATGTGATGCATGCCGTGACCAATGTAGTTGTGGTGCAGGAGGCAGAGATAACGCCCCCATTGCCGAAGCAGTGTGATGCTGGGCCGATGGTATGGGCAATAGTGTAGTGGGGTGAGCCAGCAATGCTATAGTGGTCTGCACTGGAACCTCAAAGGCCGAAAGAGGAGGACTCTATATAGGATCAATTGAAAGGGCCATGCGCTCGAACCCTCGGGCCAAAGCTCTCAAGTACTGAGCCAGTGTGGTCGAAGATCCATCAAAAGATAGGTCAGAATGCAAGAGCGGAACAGGAATGGCCTCTAAAATAGATGAAACTGCAGCTAATTGAACTCCTGAAACAGGAGGGCCCGAGAGATAGGGTGCCACTGGCAAAACTTCTAGGACCCACATGGTAGTCACCGCAGTGGAATTAGTGACAGGCCCTAGATCGGCTTGTGTTCGCCACAGTCCTGGAAGAGGAAATAAGGATCCTCCATGATTCCCAAATAGGGACGCATAGAGAGAAGAAGAAGCAGTCAAAGTGAGAGAAGGAGGATCTGAGTGTGGGACACCCTTCAAAACAATAACCAGAGGCTTGTGGGCCTGCTGGGCCATGGCTAACCACAAGATAAAATAAAAGAAGCCGTGGAAAAAGACAAACGCACGAGCTCTAAGACGAGCTACTGTCAAAAGTGACCAATAGCTCGGAAAAGGCAAGATAAAACAACCACGGGAGGCCACCCACGACGAAGACACCTGAGCTCCTAGCTGAGGACCACGCAACAAGCTACCTGTTATAAACAAGCAAAAGAGACAGGCATCAGAACCTAAACAACGACGCAAAGACAAATACAAGTTATTAAAGTGGCATGCCATGACACACGATGCAAATCAATGTCCTAAAGTGCACTCTCTCACCATGCATGTCCCATATGGGATTGACCACATAAGACGCACTCATGGGTTTTAGGTTTTGACTCTAGTCAGAAAAATAAGGTTCCAGTTCTAAATCATGGCCGAAGCGCAGACAATGAACGAGTGGTGCGTTGGTGGCCTCATCTCCTACATTAGCATGGAGCTGTACTCTCTACTAATACCGACACGACCCAAGACAAGGAGGGACAAACTAGCAACACGTCCTATGCCAAACCTATAAAATGGGCTACTAGAATTGTCCTTCGCAAACTGTGGGTAGACTTAGAGGAGAAGATGCATGCCCTATATGATGAATCATGCGATACACTTTTGTGTCTTTTACTTGCATTTTATTAAACCATGGGGAATTGTGAGCAATTGTCTCTAGTTATGCCTTATTATTTGTTTGTCTGAGTTTGTGTGTTTTATTTTAACCAGGAAGGGAGTCAAACATGTCTCTACTCTCCTAACCAAGGTTAATACAAAAAGGGGAAGAAAACACACAATCATAGTGTAGACACCCCAGTTTGGCAATCGCTTGTGGTGAATTTCTCGGGAAGCGCGTTCCGGTGGCATGAGGCACTTCACCCCTGCAAACCCACTATACACCCCCAAACTCAGCCTAAAGCCCAAATTCCAATCCCAAATCCATCCCAAACCTTGAACCAATCCTAAACAAACCCTAGTCACACCATTGGTCCAAACCATATCCCAAAGTCCACAAACCTACCCCAATTTCCCTAAAGCCCATAACCTCCCAAACCTGAGCATAAAGCCACACTCTAACTTAACCCAACAAATAAACATAAACCCTATGGCCCAAATACAAATCTATCCCAAACTCTAAACCCAGTCCAACACCATTAACCCATGCTAAACCCAATAACCCATTTAAGACCAAAATCCATTTCAAAACCCACTTAAACCCAAGTCCATAAAACATGCATGCCCATTTCAAAGACTATGCCAAGCCCAATAGCCCACCATTAACCCATAATTTTAAAACTAGCCTAAACCCATTTCAAAGCCTAAACACAAGCCCAATAGTCCACTTAACAACATGCCCATGTAAGCCACTAGCTCAAAAAAACCTTCCACGTACCCATGCAGAACCCACCAACAAACCACCCAACAGCCAACACCTCACCGTCCTCTTCCACTTTTTCCATATATGACAACCCATGCACTACCAGCAGTCTGCCACCACCACGCCCATCTGCACCTCCCATCTAGCAGCCTTCCATAGCCACCTAGGCCTCCCAGCAGTCGGCATGCAGCAAAGCAACCCCTGCTGTCCCCTATCCGTGCCAAGCTTAGCCTCTTTCTTTCTTATTTGATTACACCCCTATCCATTCCTTGCATGGTTTCCTAATTCTAGTTTGTTTTCTTATCATGATTTGTATCATCTTGTTGTTCGTTATTTCCATGCATGTTTTATTTGCATAATCACTATGGAGTTAATGCATACACCTCACTCGCTCATTTATCATTCCATGTATTATCACACATATTATTTATCATTTCATATTGTTCACCAATTGACATGCATCATATACCATTACCCTAAGCAGGTAAACATCTCATACACCACGGTATACGTATTATCCTCCATCATTTCATGTCATTTACTCTCTTATCATTTCATGTCATGCATCATGACATTCATGCATCGCATTTGGGGCGATGACGATTACTATGTTGGACCCTTTTGACCAACGGTCCAGGATTTACATAGCGTAGCTGAGCCCATTTACATCAAATTTCTGCTCCTTTCACATCACTTACATCAGCATAGCATATGGCATACACCTGTTTTAGGTTTAGCAAGCATGCATGATCATTTGCACTTGGAGACACACAAGCGAGCGAAAGGCCTAGAAAGATCGATTTCTGGGGCCTATGGGGGTGCCTAACACCTTCCCCATGCGTAACAAAAGTCCTTACCCTTTCCCTGGCCCGCAATGACCAATGTGTTGCATCTATTAGGTACAAAGGATGAACACATATTCATGCATTCAATTTGCATTATTTTTTCTCATGTTTTATTGCATCCAGTTTTCCTCGTCTTTCCGACTTTAAAAAGATTAGGTGGCAACTCCGTTTTGTCCTTATCTTCTTCTTTCTTTTTCCATGTTTTCGTTTGGTGTTTTTGTGTCAAATGTCCTTCCTCAGATTCACCAACTTCGCCATGACCTTTTTGGTTCATCGTTCGTCTCCCACGCACGAGGGTCGGTTCCGGCATGGTCACAGGAACTGGCGACTCCACTGGGCACATGAGACTCTGGCTTTCGTTTTGGTTTTTTTTGCTTGCTTGGCTTGTGTCCTTTTTGCCTTGCTTTGTTCTTATTTTCTTGTCGCCATGTGCTTGCTTTTATCATTACATGTTTGCCATTACATGCCTTTTGCTTATTGTGTGTTCTCCTTTACACTTTTGCTATGCAACTACACTTGCACATATCCTGTTACTTGCCTTTTGATCCGTTGGATGTTTTCTCTTTCACCATTTTCATCATGACACTATCATATGCTATTGCCATGCCTTTTTGTATGCTTGCTTTCTTGTCATGATTTGGATGTTTCCTTCCTTTTTTCGCCTTTGCCATGATAGGAGAGTAGAGACATGTTTGTTTCCGCTTTCTAATTTAAAATAAAACACACACACTCAGAGAATAAGTAATAAGGCAAAACTAGAGACCAAATCAAACTCCCCCTAGTTAATAAAATGCAAGTAAAAGACACAAAAGCATATTACATAAATGAACATTCTAGAAGCATGCATTTTCTTTCCTCTGAGTCCACCTATAGTCTGCGAAGGCCAGTTCCAGTTTTCTTGTCCTATTGCTTTGGCGTAGGATTTGATGTCGGGTTGTCCCCCCTGTCTGGGGTCGAGTCAGTGTTAGTAGAGGGTACAACCCATGCTTTGGCAGGGTCGAGGCTCCTAACGCACCACCATTCCACAGCTTCGGCATGGGACGGAACCCTACTTTCTAGCCTGTGTCTATACCCTAACCATGAGTGAGTCCCACGTAGTTGGCCCCACGTGGGACATGCTTGTTAAGAGAGCGCATTTTAGAACATCCATTTGCATCGTGTGCCATTCATGCCACCCTAATAACTTGCTTTCTCATCTCTATTCAGGTTCTAACACTTGTTTGTTCTTGCCTGTTCACCACAGGTATCTTGTTGCGAGATCCTTAGCTAGGAGCTCGAGCGTCTCCGTCGCGGCCAGCCTCCCGTGGTTTTCTCCTCCTGTTCTTGGGCTATTTGTCACTTTCGACAATAGCTCGCTCCTAGAGCTCGTGCGCCTGCCTTTTGTCGTGGTCCTTTTCGCCCTCACTCGCGGTCTGCCATGGCCTGGCAAACCAGCGAGCCTCCTACTATTGCTCTGGAGGAAGTCCCAACTTCGACCCCTCCTTCCTCTACTTTGACTTCAGTTACTTCTCCTTCCCTCCATGCGTTTCGCTTCAGAGTGCATGGGGATTTTGTACACGCTTTGTAGCATTGGCAGACATCTGCTTGTTCGGAGCCCTTCACTAAGCCTATTCTGGGGACCATCTCCCAAGCTCCTGAGGTTCTGTCATCAGCTCCCCTTTCCTTGGGCCCTCTTGCTTCTGGAGCTCAATTGACTGCGATTGTTTCCATCACAAGCTCCGTCTCTTTTCCTTCTTTGTCTTCTGACTTGTCCTTTGTTGAGTTTTCTACTGTGCAGGCTCAGCATCTGTCGTCCATGGCCAAGAAACCAGGGTAAACGGCTCCTTCCCTTCATCCTAC
Source organism: Posidonia australis (assembly GCA_024699735.1). Lineage (NCBI taxonomy): Eukaryota > Viridiplantae > Streptophyta > Magnoliopsida > Alismatales > Posidoniaceae > Posidonia > Posidonia australis. The sequence continues at coordinate 10,471 of JAMKQA010079043.1, forward strand.
TGTCTCTCCTCCTCTTTTGACCCCTAGGGTTTCACTGCAAACCCCTTTAGCATTGTAGGCTCACTCCACTACACTTTTGCCCTTACCATCACCCCAGCTACTCACTGCTTAAGTGATGGGGGCGTTATCTCTACCTCCTGCACCATCACTACACCCTACACTGCATTCATCTCCAATACCTGGTGGCCAACCCTTTGGCTTGGCAAGAGCACAATTTCCCTCAACCACGTTGTCCGGTGTCATACCGATGCAACAACTGTTGCTCCCACATCGTGCACCTTACACAGCACAGCATGCAATCTACTCATCCCCTCTGCATCAGTTCCAGGCCCCTCCTTGCATGGCATCACCACACTCTGCAACTTCGCACGGGTATGTTGGCCCTTACGCATTGACAACTAGAAGAGTTAGGGTGGATTTGGAGGAGCGCACATACACGACCCATACAACATACGTGGCACCCACATCAACTACTCCTATCTCATCAGCAGCGACTTCAGACACCCTCCTAGCTAGGATTGACGATCTGGAAAGAGCACTTTGTCAAGTGCAAGGTGGGAACCACCAGCCCTACCAATTCTGGGACTTCTGTTACTTTCCAGAGGCGACACTCCCTTCAAATTTTTACATCCCGGAATTCAAAAAATATATCGGTAGCGGCTACCCAATCTCATTTGAAAGCGTAATGCAGAGACCTCGCACACCTCTAGGGAGACGAGAGGCTTTTGATCCGCCTGTTCCAGAAAAGTCTGATAGGGCCAGCTCTCAAGTGGTTCACATCCCTTGACATGGCTACTATCAAGACTTGGAGTGACCTTAGCCGAGCATTCCTGGACCAGTACTCTTTCAACCTAGACTTGGTCCCAAAGCGTGAGGATCTTGTTGCAATTCAACAGAGACCCCACGAGTCATTCGAGGAGTATGTCGATCGCTGCCTCACACTTGCCTCTCAGGTTAAGGATAGGCCCTCGAATGAGGAGTCTGCCGAGATCATTATCAAGGGAGTGCAACCAGCAGTAGGGGCTCAGCTCAGCATACAACCCATCACATCCTTTGCATCGTTGATTTGGGCCAACACTTGCGTGGAAAACTCACTGCGAAGTGGGAATTTCCCTGCGCTCACTACATTCACCCAGCAGGCTAGCTCCAATAACGCAGACAACGACAGCAAGACTGGCAACAACAACAACATTCGCTCCGACACCGATAATTCAGGGAAGCCTGTCATCGTGTACGTCGAACCTTTTCCCGCACCTGTTGAGGTAGTGGGCCAGCCACACCCTGATCAGCATATAACAGCACCTAGCTTTGCACACACTACACACACACACCCTACCATCAAACCAGTGCATCACGTCGCGTTGGCTCAGTAAGGAAAACAACCTAAGCAGAGGCATGGTCGCCGCACCGAAAGCGATTTCACCCCATTAGGTGAGCCACTAAGCGCCGTCTTCCCTCAGGTTGTGTCACTTCTAAGGCTCCGAAAACCTCATCCGCCACCGAACCCACTTCCATGATGGTATGATACAAGTGCGCATTGTGATTGTCATCGAGCCCTAGGGTACTCGACTGATAATTGCCACACCTTGCAGGATGTCATTCAGACCTTCATTGACAATGGGACCATTGTCATCAACACGCAAGAGGCAACTACACCTGCACCCACGACTGCACAAGCACTTGCACACCCTAGCATAGCCAGCCTCTCCCCGCTTGAGCCTGCAAGCTCCGAGGATGTAGGAACTTCTGGGGTATACTTCCATTCTGCCGACTCCTTCCTAGGAGACCCATCTGATCTTGTCAGCCTTGTTCCCTCTCCTATCACTTCTTAGCTCTGTTCAGTGACACAAGTGTGCGCCACTCCTGTTCCCTTTCCTCCGCGGGGGTCCTAACCCGAGGTTTGCCAGCTTGCTGCACATCAATCTAACCTTACGTGTGCGAGTACCCTGGACCTCAACAGCAGGCGCAGTCATCATCAACCTCAGCAGCTACAGCATTCCCGACAGTTACGGCTATGTAGTTAGAATAACAATGATTTCCTAAGCGTTGTCAGTAGCAGAACAACAAGCAGCGGGGCCATCACCGTATCCTTTTCCCATGTTTGCTTCATTGTTTCTATCTTTTTGCATCATCATCAAGCATCCAAAGAAAATAAAAAAATCCAAAAAAAGAAAGAAAGCAACACTAAAGAAGAAAAATCAAAAATCCAAAAAAAAGAAAGAAAGTAACAATAAAATCAGAAAAATCAAAAACACAAAAAAATCAGAAAAATCAAAAACACAAAAAATTTCAGAAAAATCAAAAAAATCTAAAACAACAAAACACTTTACATTACAATCATTTGCCCGACGATGAAAATCGGAAAGCTTGTCTGTGCTGGAATGGACTATCCCTCTTTAGTTGACACTACTTAGACGACCAAGTAAGTGAGGGAGCCACCATCCATTGATGCCGGATGAAGTGTCCAAACTCCGTAGGGGCCCTGCACCTCCAAGAGAGAGATAAAATGCTAGGGTGACTGAGTGAGTGAGCAAGAAAAAGAAGGATACATTCGCATGGGCATAAAAGAAACAAAGAAGACAGAAGTCAGTCCAAGAGCAAGAGGTGTGTGGCGTAGCTCTACCTCCACCACTCTTTGGAGAGGAGTTGGTGCATGCGCCTGGAAAACCCACACTTTCAAAGGACTAGCCCCCCTTCATGCAGCAAAAGTCTCCAGCGCAGACCAGGTACCTTTTACCTCCAAGGTGGGCATAGAGCAAAACCGCACATCTGCGAGGGAGCAAAAGAAAAATCAGTGAACCCAAAAGAGCAGGTGCAAGACCCTGAAGAGTTTGGCATGGTGTCTGGTCTATCACACCACCACACAGAGAACTTGGGTGGCGCCGCTCATCCCCACGATAGACACCAACAGCTTGTGAATCTCAGTAGTGCCAATTGAGTTGAAGGCATCCTCCTCCTCCAACAGGCATGAAGCTTTCCAATCTAACTAAGGGCAAACAAACAAATATACAAAATCCGAAAATAGACAAAAATCAGCATCAAACCAATAAAGCATCATACTTGCTCCAACAACGTTAATCATCTTTAATCATCCATCAGTATGTCTCCATACATCAATAAAATCCATCATCATCATTACCTTGCTTGCCGCAGCCTTTCTGCTTGCATACTGCATCGCATTACAGGACCTCTTCGAGCGTCTCTAGCTAAGGGCAAGTCGACTGCTTTCTGGACAAAGCGCACATACAACAGGGGCACTGGTCAGTACGCAGACTACACAAACATGCAGAATCACCAGCATTGACAGTATTTGTAGACACCCCGATTTTGAGGTAACCTAGAGATGAGTATCCTTATGTTGCTTTGGATGTGATCAGCCCTTGAACCAAGCCCCAAACCCATTATCCAGAGCCCCAATCAAACATTTGTGAGCTGGGTGGGCGCACCATGGTGGCGCACCAAGGTGGCGCACAAAGGTGGCTCACCAATCAGGCGCCCAGCTACGGCTGCTGACCTTCCATCTTCCGGGCTGTTACCCTTGCAAACGAATGTGCCAACGAATATTCGAGGCTTTTCGTTTGCAAGACCCTTTGTTTCTCATGAGTAACCTCTCTTTGGATCCCT
>JAMKQA010079044.1:0-14038 GCA_024699735.1 Posidonia australis
TCTTTTGTGTGTTGTGGTTTTCCTCGTCTTTCCATTAAAAGACTAGGTGGCGACTCCCTTTTCTTGCTTTTTTCCTTTCCTTGCGCCTTCGCCATCCTGGCATGGCTGTGATCCTCCTTCCCGCCTCCCTCGGGTCAGCATGGTCACAGTTTGAAAAGAGTTTGGACTTGGGATCAAGTTCCCAAGTGATTTCAAACAAAAAGAGACAAAAAAAAGGAATGATGTTTTAAAAGGAAAAGTGGATTTTCAAAGGAAAACCAAACTTTGAAAACTAAAAAGCTGAGTTTTAATGGTTTTACAGAGATTTTGTGGTTTTGTGTGTTTAGGACGCATACTAAGTGATTTGGATGTCACTCACATGTGCTTGTTTGTTTTTTAGGTGTAGTTTGGGTGCAGTCGAGTTCCGATGCTGGAGTAAGAGCTTCTAGCCTCACATTGTTTCCTAGTGGTGAGCCTTAGTTACAATTATTTAATTTTACTGTAATTAGTGTAATTTTTCTTATGATACTATGATTTTGGTAACGTGCCCGGGTTCGGGGCGTTACATGGGCGTTTTAAGCTAAATGCCCCAGTGTAGGCGTCCAACGCTTTGGTTGTTGTTTCTGTGATTTTCTTTCACTGTCACTGTATAATTACAACAGGTGCAGCTTTTTGGACAGGGACTTTCTTTTGAACAGTGAAATCCTACTTTCATTCATTTCTATACTAGAAACTTGTATTAGGAAGCATAGCCTTTTTTGTAATCACTTGTAATTCCTTGTATTTTTTTTTAAAATCAAAGGAGAGCAAAAAAAATAAAAAAAAATCAAAAAAAAGAGAGAAAAAAAAAAGGAGAAAGAGAGAGAGAAAAGAAGCAAAAGAGAGAGAACAACGGAAAAAAAGAACAAGTGAAAAATGGAGAGAGCTAGAGGTGTTGAACGCCTATTTTTGGGCATCTTACATTAAATGCCAACTTCCTGTCATATTACGTTAAACGCCCAAGTTTTAGTGTTTTACACTCCCATGAGGCATCACATTCTTTGAAGCTGTACAAGACGAACCAAATCATAGAAGCAGAGTAGAGCAGATGTGTGCGGATAGATTTGAGACAGCTAGCACATCATGGGAGGAGCCAACCTTCATCATTTATCATCCCATCACTGGAGAAGCGGTGGACCCTGATTCAATCCAATACAAAGCCATGTATTAGTTCCTAAACAAGATGCACCTGACACAATAGGGGCATGCCAACAACCCGGAATTCATCTCCAAGAGCCACCCACCTTTGAGGAAGGACAACGAAGGCCAGTTGAGGACCATATCCCTAAAGAACTACACCAAGGACACATGAGAACCCACCGCCGGACACAAACCATCAAGGGCAAGGCAACATGCTCGACGGAGGATTCAGAGCAAGGGCCATCCCCTTGTTCCAAGAACAAAATCAAGTCCAACATGGTGAATACCAGGATTGAATCAATCTACTCTTTGAACAGCAAGCAACAAGCAACCAACCACCACAAGGATATCATTATCACTAGGCGCTTCCCTACAGCGCGAGCCACAACATATTGCTACCAGCTACTAGCCACCATTCTACCAATAGTAGGCATCAAACTCCAACATCCTGACCCCATCAACTGGGATGATCAACTTGGAAGAAATGAGGAAGATGCTTAGTGTATTGGGAGTGCACACTCAGGCTCCTACAAATTTCGACATGAGTTGGTTTCCTCCTGTTCGTTTCCCTCTAGGGTTTAAATACTCGAAGACTCCTAAATTTGACGGGACCACCAATCCTCATAGCCATATTGTGCAGTTTCAAATGGAGTTGGCCATGCACTTCTACGACTAGGGGCTAGTTATTCATCTCTTTTTCTACTCTCTAGAGGGCAAGCCCATGGACTGGTTTTTCACCCTCTCTATGGAAGACCTTAGTAGCTTTGATAAAATTCAAGAGTGCTTCCTTACCAAGTACCAGCATAAAATTGACCCCAAGCCAACTTTCCATGACTTAAGTAAAGAAGTCATGAAGCAGGGTGAAAGCTGGATAACATTTGCTAATAGATGGCACGAGATGGCGGCAAGATCAGGCCTCACTATCCTAGAAAGATAGGTGGTTCAAACTCTCATTGCAAATACCACTAGACCTATGAAAAACAGGCTAGTCAATGCATACTACCCTACGGTAGTAACCATGTATGAAGTTGCTGCTTTTGTCAAGGAGAACTTTCATGAATTTATTGATGAACCAAGAAAAAAAAGGCCCAGGTAGTCAAGGGTGTGACAAGAGCGGTGAACAAAATTAGCAATGCACTGAGGCCACAAGAGCAAAAGGTAATACAAGAGCATCATCCAGAGCCACATCGCAATCATGTCCAACCATTATGGAATCCTCCTCAATAGCAGTCATGGAACCCCCCTTAGCAACCCTGGAACTCTCCCTAGCGACAGTGGACCTCTCCTTAGCAACAATGGAACCCTCCTCAATAGCAGCTATTGTAGACACCTTGATTTTGAGGTGGCTCACAGGCAAACTCTCCAGAAGGATGTTGCTTCGGACACAGCAAGCCTAACTACATCTGGACCTTATTTGGCATCCTGATTACCCTAAGCATATAGCAAACCCTATGGTCCAGTCGATAATCCAGGCAGTCAAGTGGAGAGCACCATAATGGAGCACTGATGTGGAGCACCATAATGGAGCACCAATGTGGAGCACCATCATGGCACACCAATGTGGAGCACCATCTTGGCACACCAATGTGGAGCACCAAGCTGGCGCATAGCCACTTTTTAGGGTGCTGGCTATTGGCTATCCATCTTTTACACTTGTAACCTCCACTTGCAAATATTCCTCTACGAATCTACGCAGGTCAGTTGGTTTCCAAGGCCTTTGACATCCCAAGACTTTACAACTTCACCTCCTTTAAAAGCCACCCATGAACAACACTTTTGGCTCTCTTAGAAATTCACCATCTCTTAGCAACCAGTGCACCTTCCTCCAGAACATCCATTTGCATCCCTAAGAACCCCTAGCCGTGTCCAAAGCAGCATGGAGGAGATACCTCGAGCCACCCAAGGAGGAGACACCATAGGTATGTTCCCTTTTCCACTTTCATATGGTCTTTGCATGACATTCTGAATGAAGCTCACACTACAAACTTGGCTGATATGATGTTTTTATGTTGATATTTACTAGCACTTTTTGCTTAGTTTAGAGTTTATGATGCTCTTTTATGCAATTATGTTCAATGTTTGTTTGTCATGATGATTGCTTGTACTGTGTGGACTTCTGGGCAATGTATCATGGTCCCTATGAGGCTGTTGGCAATGGAATACGGGTTGTGATGCAACCCTTGCATGCTATATCATGTCCCCATGCTCCCTAAGTCAGCCAAGATACCCCCAGGAATCATAAAAACCTCCATAGGTAGTTGCAGTCCTAAGGAACCCATGAATATGCATAGATAGGAGAGGAGAGAGAGGAGTGTTTTGATCTAGGTTGATTAGTGCAAACATGTTCCCTGGCATCTAGGTTAGTCCTCTGAATGGTCATTAACGTAATCAATCACATGCATTGCCCCCAGGCTCTGGATTTAGGTTGCTATCTGAAACAGACTATTAGAAGTGCACCAACCTGGCGCACCAGGGTAGAGCACATCACTGGAGCACCAGGGTGGAGCACATCACTGGAGCACCATATTGGTGCACCAGGCTGGTGCACCAGTCTGGTCACAAGATGCAAACAATAGATTTTGCATCATGGTTTCCATGCTTTTCTGTTTGTTATGGACTCTGATCTTTCTAGTGTTTGATCTCTGATATACCATGTTCATGCTTGCATAGTTTCATCATGTAGTAACTCTGGTTGCACTAGTTTTTCATCTAGTAAAGTTGACTTGCCTCTAGGGTCTGGTGAGCTGGTTGCCTTTCTGAACTCTTGTCTAGAGAACTCTTTTGCACCAGTCCATGACCCAGACCCTTGTAGCATAGTTGGGGCTCATTGGCCTTTATCAAAATAGGAGTTTTGTGGTCTTGTGTGAGGCTTATTACCCTTGAGCACAAGACCCATGTCATGGTGTCTTAGTTTCACTCTTTCTTTTATGACTTTATGGAGGAGGGAGGAAGTTATATGTGATCATGTTTTTTTTAGATGTCTAGGATGTGTTTTTAGATGGTCTTAAGCATATTTGCAAGATTTTATATCTCATAGCATATCAGTCTGGCTGCTCTACAATTTCTTGGTCTCACTTCAATGGCACACAGTGTTAGCAAACTTTAGTGGAGTGCTTAGGTGGCGCACTATACTGGAGCACCATTCTAGCGCACCAAATAGGTGCACCTGCCTATTTCAGTGCACCAACAATGGCTTTTGGCATGATATTTAACATGATTCCTGATTTGTTTTGCCTCTGGTTTTCTTTGAGTGTTCTCCTGGATATATCAAGATGACTCTAGTCTAATTTCATACTCATTTGTGCATGATAGCTTATGTTCTACATGTAGCAAAGCGAGGACGTAGCTACTCAATATTATTGGATCTATGGTTATATCCGTGCAATATCTTTGCATCAGTGTTTGATCCACAACTTGGGTGACCTTTCAGAGCATTAGGACACATCCTACAGTCCCTCTACTCACGTTTAGCATAAGGCACCACTTACATATAGCGTCGCATTGCATATCGCCCTCGGGCTTACAGACACAGGCTGAAAAGCCGACATTTCCATATAAGTAAACGAGAAACCCATGAAAGACTGATTTCTTGGGCGCACGGGGGTGCCTAATACCTTCCCCGTGCGTAACAAAGATCCTTATCCAACTTTTTGGTTCATGATGACCTTTTCCATTGGTTTATTGCATAGTTTTATTGTTTTGAAACGGTTTTCCTTGTCTCCCATTTTTAAGTAGACAAGGTGGCAACTCCTGTATTTTTTGTCATTGTTTTTATCACTTTTGCCGTGACTTCGCTAGCCCTCGCGCATTTGGCCTTTCGCGCCACTACCGAGGCCGTCGCCGGCATGGTTACAACTATAGGGTCAGCCCCAACAACAATGATGGAATTAACTCCAATCATAATGGGATCCACCCCAACAGTAGTGGAACAAGGGTAGTCCCAACAACAACCCTGCAAGAAACGCCAACAGCAGAGGCAAGGGCAATTACCACAATGTGCCACCACCACAGCCAATGCTGGAGAGAGGATCAAGACTAGTTTACTTCCCACCACTTCTCGTCTCTTTGGTAAATATGTTTACAGAATTAATGGAGGCAAAGGCCATTGACCTTCCCCCAGTCAAACCAGATCCGCCAAATTGTGACCAGAGTAAATTTGTCCCTTTAATAGAAGGTGTGGTCATAACATGAATGATTGCTTGACCTTTAGAGTCATGGTTTATGACATGGTAGATGCAGATATATTTGTAGGGGATGTCGTGGTAGACAGGGCCAGGCAAAGGCAACGTGAGGGGCAACAACAGTAGGTCCACAATGACCCCCTCCCCAATCACAAAATCATCGCTTTTAGGGATGCTGAGCCCTCTGCAACCCATGACCTCTCCACAGCAAATGAAGATCCCCAACAACTTGATGAGGAACGGGAAGTGATATCCGATGACAGTTGGGATAGTGAAGTGGAGGATGAGGAGGCCAAAGACAAGGAGAAAGCTTTCACCGAGCACGAAGAATTAACAGTCGAGGATCTTGAGCTCCTTGACCAGTTCAACTTTATTACCATAGATGAACTTTAGGAGGGCTCGGAGATAGAAAGCCCATTAGCTTTGGTCCAAGAAGCTATAGAGCAGTTCGAATGGAAGAATATCGTCTTTAGTGAATTTGAGTTCCTGCCATGGTCCGAACAAGAAAGGCCTCTGATCATCTCAGTCGATATCATCGATTACATATTGCAAGGAGTGTTGATAGACACTGGAGCAAGTTGAAGCCTCACATCATTACCCACCCTACGGTTCTTGGGGATAAACAAAAGAAAGATCGATAAAACACCATTTACATGCATCGGCTTTGATAAGAGCCAGAAAATGGCGTTACGCACAATTTACTTGGAGATTACAATGGGGTCGTTGACAAGTACCACCAATGTAATTGTGCTGGAAAAGGAAGCTCTTGAACCACTTATTTTGGGAACATCATTGTTGGCAGAAGTAGGAGCAGTGGCATCCTTTGTTCATCAATTGCTGAAGTTCAACTATGAGGGCGAAGTGGTCAGTATCCCAGTGCATCATTCCAAAGTACTTTGGAGACCAGCTCCCCAGAGCCATTGTCGTAGGTGGCCACATTTCATGATGAAAAGAGGAAAGACACCTTGCCACCTCTATGGAGAAAGCCACCAAGAGAGACCCATTCATCTTTGTGGGGCCCTACAACTGCATCACTACTCGTCTCGTCAATATTAAGAAATGCAAAACCACCACCAAGTAGATCAACAATTTTCAAAACTTCTAGCTCTCAAGAAAGGACAGTGCCAGAAGTTGTAGCTACCCCTCCACTGTTAATATTCGGATCACCAATAGCCCCAACAGCTGGAACCAACCAAATTTCAAAAAGATTGCACCTCAAAAGCATGTCTTTGCCATGCCACATGATTTAGTCCAAAAACAAGACACAGTGGAAGCCATGGTAGCACCCATCACTTGGGGAGGAAGAATGTCAAATCGAATTATGCCATTAGCAGGGCAAGCAGAGACAAGTAGGCCACAAGAAAGAATAGAACCAGTAGAATATGATATCTTGGAGCAACTCAAGAAGTCGTAGGCCTGAATCTCTATCTTCGACCTCGTCAACAACTCAAGCTTCCATAGAAAAGCTTTACAAGAAGTACTTGAAAAAGCACAGGTAGCTCCAGATATGCCAATAGAGGAACTCCAAATCATTGCTGTAGTGGCATGTGCTGAGCCACATCTCAGATAATGAGTTTGCACCTTTGGAAAGGAGGATGTCTCCTTTAAATGTAACAATTTCTGTAAATAATCATTTAGTATCCAAAGTATTAATAGACATAGAGGCATCCATGAACATCTGTTCCATATTTACTATTTGAACATTAGGTGTGAATGAGGTCGCATTAACCCCTTTAGACATGACGATTCTTGAATATGATGATAGCAAAAGAAATGCCCATGGCAAATGGGCCACAAAAATCGAGATTGGGCCAGCCCAAGTCCTGACCCAACTAATCATCGTAGACATGAATGTTCCTTATCAAATCATCTTGGGGAGGCAATGGCTTGATAGCCTAAAGGTAGTTTCGTCTCATCATCATTAGTGCCTGAAGTTCTCCCATAACGAGAAGATTATAAAAATAAAGGGGGATGTGCCAGCCAAAGAGGTCAAAGCAAATGTGATCTATCTGCCACAAAAGTTAGCGTGCGAGAAAAGCTGACTAAAGTAGAAAATGGGAAAATATAGTCTCCATGGTCGAACTTAGAGAAGGATGGGCTAAACCCAAGTTAACATACAGGATAAAGTCATCTCCCAAAACAAAGAAGCCTCTCTTGAATGTAGGATGGGAAATCATGAAGAAAATCGGCTATAACGAGGGCCAAGGGCTCAGACCAGAGGGAAAGGGAATAGAGGAGCCAATACAAGCACATGATGGAGAAGGCAAAGTGGGACTAGGCTTCAATCGATTCCCGGATGACCAACCTTTGAGGTGGGACCTGAAGAATCACTTCACTAGTAAGGGCATTTTGAACCTGAACACTCTCTCATGAGAGTACATGGCCGTATCCAAGAATGCAAAGGACATCGGTTTAGACGTAGAAGATAGCAAGAGTATTCCACGACACTTTAAAACTCGCAACTTACAGATTGAGCCATCGGCTCCCCTACAGCAGATTGAGCCACCGACTCCCCCATACTCTAAGTCACTGGCTCCCCCATAGCATACTGAGCCATCGGCTCCCCCATGCTCTGAGCCACCGGTTCCCCCACAGCAACCAAGCTCACTAGCTCCCCCGCAGTAGTCAAAGCAACCTGCTCCCCTACAGCAACCAAGCCCATCAACACTCTCATCTAGCACACTAGCTCCCGCACCTCCAGACAAGCCATCGCATGCCTCCTCTACTGCCAATGATTTTTAGCTCCCTTCACTTATGGCTGCAAAACCACCTCCTATGCTGGGCCAACTCACTAAGCAGAGTTTGAGAAGGTCCTAGCGGTTGATTGACAAAGTTCGCCACATTAGCGCAAATATCTCCAACGATTAAGCTTCCCACGGGCCTGAAAGTGACCCAGACCAAGGAGCAAATCATGAGCCTTTCAAAGATGGTGGGAATGTCAGAAATGACGAGTCCTCCTAGAAAGGCCCAAACCTCTACTAATGGAGAAAACTCTAGGGGCGTCCTCCTGTATCATGTAAATAAAAGACTTTTTAATTCTGCATTGTTTTCTTTTCCTAGAAATAATTTAGTTTTTACTTCAAATAGGGAAAGCAGGGTCCCATGTTAGTAGTAGTAGCTCACAGTTGTCCTCGACCACCATTTCAAAAACTATTCATGTATGCCATTACACGGAGGCCATGCCTCAAGAGCTAGTTACTGCTAACATGGTTTTCCTGATAGAGGAATTTGATAAGTTTGGGAGATGTGCAGATATATAGGCTTATGAGTTATCAAACTACAATAATGATGAGGAAGATGAAGAAGCCCACTCAGACCTGCTCTAGCACTTGATAGATAAATATGACGAACAGACCAAGGCCACCAAAGAAGAAACCGTGGAAATAAATTTGGGAACCACGGAAGAACCCAAGCCAGTGCTCATAAGTTCCAACCTAAATCGAGAGAAGCGCAATGAAATGGCAAAGATTCTCAAAGAATTTGTGGATGTCCTGGCATTCAAATACAAGGACATGCCCAGCCTCCAGTAAACTTTGGTGGAGCACCAACTCCCGCTGAATCCCGATGTGAAGCCCATCAAACAGAAGCTAAGGCAATTGAGACCCGAACTGGCACTAAAGGTTAAAGAGGAGAATGACAAACTTCAGAAAGCCAAATTCATCAAGGTGATTGTGTACCCCAAATGGGTCTCCAATATTTTACTAGTGGCCAAGAAGGACGGAAGGGTCAAAGTCTGTATTGACTAGTATAATCTCAATGATGTCTACCCTAAAGATGATCTCCCTTTGCCGTAGATCGACCTGTTAGTAGACAATACTGTGGGATATTAGATGTCATTCATGGATGGTTTCTCTGGCTACAATCAGATCAAACTAGAAGAGGAGGATTAGGAAAAAACATTGTTCATCATGCCATACGTAACGTACTATTATGTCGCCATGCCATTTGGACTTAAGAACGTCGGTGCCACATACGAGAGGGAAATGATGGCTATATTCCATGACATGATGCACGATTGCATGGAAGTATACATCGACGACATCCTGGTTAAATCAAAAACAAGGGAAGGCCACTTTGAGGCACTGAAGAAAGTATTAAGTCGAGCAAGGCAGTACTAGTTGAAGATGAATCCCAAGAAATGTGTATTCGGAGGGTTCATCATCAGCAAAAGAGGAATTGAGTAGACTTGTAGAAGGCCAAGGCAATTGCACAAATGCCTCCCCCACAGAATATCAAGGAGCTTTGGGGTCTCATCAGTCACTTACAATTCATCTGAAGGTTCATCTCACAACACATCGACCGATGCAAGCCTTTTTATGAACTACTAAAAGCGGGAAAGGAATTCATTTGGGATAAGTATTGCCAAAGTCTTTTGACGAGCTCAAGGTTTGCCTCATGAATCCTCCCATCCTATTAGCACCTGTACTAGGAAGACCTTAAGAACGGCGGTGCCACGTACCAGAGGGCAATGATGGCTATATTCCATGACAAGATGCACGATTGCATGGAAGTATACATCAACAACATCCTAGTCAAATCAAAAACAAGGGAAGACCACTTTGAGGCACTAAAGAAAGTACTGAGTTGAGCAAGGTAGTACCAGTTGAAGATGAATCCCAAGAAATGTGTATTCAAAGGGTTCATCATCAACAAAAGAGGAATTGAGGTAGACCCATAGAAGGCCAAGGCAATTGCACAAATGCCTCCCCCATAGAATATCAAGGAGCTTAGTGGTCTCATCAGTCACTTACAATTCATCTAGAGGTTCATCTCACAACATGCCGATCGATGGAAACCTTTCTCTGAACTACTAAAAGAGGAAAAGGAATTCATCTAGGACAAGAATTACCAAAAGTCTTTTGACGAGCTCAAGGCTTACCTCATGAATCCTCCCTTCCTATCAACACCTGTACTAGGAAGACCTTAAGAACACTGGCGCCACATACCAAAGGGCAATGATGGCTATATTCCATGACATGATGCATGATTGCATGGAAGTATACGTTGATGACATCCTGATCAAATCAAAAACAAAGGAAGGCCACTTTGAGGCATTGAAGAAAGTATTGAGTCGAGCAAGGTAGTACCAGTTGAAGATGAATTCCAAGAAATGTGTATTCAAAGGGTTCATCATCAACAAAAGAGGAATTGAGGTAGACCCACAGAAGGCCAAGGCAATTGCACAAATGTCTCCCCCATAGAATATCAAGGAGCTTAGGGGTCTCATCAGTCGCTTACAATTCATTTGAAGGTTCATTTCACAACACATTGACCGATGCAAGCCTTTCTATGAACTACTAAAAGGGGGAAAGGAATTCATCTAGGAGAAGAATTGCCAAAAGTTTTTTGACAAGCTGAAGGCTTACCTCATGAATCCTCCCATCCTATCAACACCAGTACCAAGAAGACCTTTTTTGCTGTACGTATCTGTCACTCATTCCCCAATCGGGGTGGTGCTCGCTCAAAATGATGAAAGTGGAAAGAAAGAAAAGGCCATCTACTACTTGAGTAGAACATTCCTGGCTTGTGAAGAAAAGTACACCACTATTGAAAAGCACTACTTAGCACTAGTATGGGCCTCGCAAATGCTAAGGCATTATTTTTTAGCTCACATGGTCTGCTACATCGCAAAGATGGACCCTATCAAGTACATGTTGAAAAGCTAGCCCTCTTTGGAAGGTTTGCAAGATGGTAGATCCTCCTCACCAAGTTCGACCTCTAATATGTACCACAGAAGGTGGTCAAGGGGCAAGCCATAGCAGATCATCTGGTAAAGCTACCCATAGAAGACTACCAGCCCGTACAAACAAACTTCCCAGATGAAGAAATATTGGCAATACAAGCTGCAGAGTCACTTGACAAACAATGGACTTTATACTTCGATGGAGAACTAAATAGGCAAGGGGTAGGTATTGGCGTAGCACTCGTCACCCTTGAGGGAGTGCTCATTCCCCAAGTTGTCCAATTGAACTTTACCGCAAGCACCAACAACATCATAGAGTACGAGGCCTTGATCCTTGGATTACACCTAGCCTTAAAGCTAGGGGAAAAGCGGTTAAAGATCATCGGAGACTCCCAGTTGATCCTCAAGCAGATTATGAATAGACCCTTAACCCAAGATTGGAGGCATACAAAGACATCGCTCTCCAGGTACTGACCTGGTTCCAGCAAGTGGTGTACGTCCACCTTCTGAAGCCACAACCTTCTTGTAGATGCTTTGGCATCACTAGCCTTCTCGATTGAGTTCCCGATCAGCGTTAAGGAACAAACTATCATGGTTCAGCAACAAGGGACATCTCTCCTTGATTCGACTAAGTCATGGGCAATGGAGCTCAAACAAGAGATTGAAAAGCCAAAGGTTGCAAGTTTTGAAGTTTGCTACAATATCGAAGAAGATGGAAACCTCTTGTTTTTAGACATCCAAAACTATATCCAGAACGGGTCATTTCCTGAGTACGCAACTTCACAAAATAATGAGGCAGTAAGAAGGATGGCTACCAGATACTTCATGAGAGCTGGGGTTCTATTCAAAGGGTCCTTTAGTAGGAGAGAACTTCATTGTGTTACGCACGAAGAGGTCGAGATCATCCTTAATGAAATACACGAAGGGATATGCGATGGACACATTAACGCTCCATTTATGGCCAAGATGATACTACGAAGAGGATATTATTGGCCAACCATGGGAATTGATTGTGCAAAGAGGGTGAAAAGGTGCAAGCAATGCCAAATTTACACAGATAAGATACATGCACCGGCCTGAGAGCTACACCCGTCTTAGGCACCATGGTTGTTTGCTATGTGGGTGTTTGATTTGATTGGTTCCTTTGATACAAAAAAACAGAATAAGTTCATACTCATTGCCACTGAATACTTCACCAAATGGACAGTAGTAGAAGCATTAACCGAGATCAAAGCCTCGAACCTATGCAAGTTTGTTTGGAAAAATATCCTCTCAAGGTTCGGGATCCCAAAAATGTTCATAGTGGACAATGGTGTGATCTTCACTTCATAGACTTCCGAAAGCTATGTAAGAAGTTTAAAATTGAGCTACACCATTCATTGCCATACTACCCTCAAGGTAATGGGCAAACAGAAGCTACTAATAAAACATTAATTCGAATCCTTAAGAAATTGATAGAAGGTGCTAAGGGACCTAATTGGATTGATAAATTAATTAATGCCTTGTGGGCTTACTGTACCTCCATAAGAACACCTACGGGCTAACTAAACCGCATTCACGTTTACTTATGGTTTGGAGACAGTGGTCCCATCTAAAATCATGGTTCCCTCATCAAGAGTCCAACTTGACGATGAGATCACTAATGAGGATAAGAGGAAGTTGTTGAGTCTATAGTTATACCTACGAGATAAGAAGCGATTGCAAACTACCGAGCATGCATGCTTCTACCAAGAATGACTTGCAAGGGCATACAGAAAGAAAGTAATTGAATGCAAATTTAACATTGGTGATTGGGCGCTTAAAGAAATCTTGCCATGCAAGCATGGGAAGTTGAGACCAAATTGGGAAGGACCATACCTAGCTATTAAGGCATATCCGAGCAATGCCTATTGTTTGGCCAAAAGGGATGGCATTAGGCTTGAACACCCCTGGAACATACTGCACCTTAAAAGGTACCACCATTGACATGCACACAGGGACTATAGATTGCCCGAGCTTGCGAACTAGTTGTCTCCCAAAACTTAGGAACCTTATCCTTAGCCTAACTTCACAAACACTCTGTGGGAAAAGGGGATCAAGGGTCATTCATTGAGATGGAGGCAAGCCTTCAACGGGTTCACCCTTTGGTTCATGAATAACAAGTCCACACACTTCCCTAGAGTTCGACATGCTATCCTAGCATAAATCTTAGTGAATTGTGATTGGATAGGTGTCCAAAGCCAAAACTTAGAGACTGCAGAAAAGAGGAGAGTGCATCCAAAATAAGTGATTCGGTCCATCAATAATAAATATCTATTGGCCGAACACTTAAAATAGGGGTGAGACCACTGACGCTCGGCAGGTGTGCTATCATAGCATAAACCTCAGTGAGTAATTGTAACACCCCAGTGCTACACAACAGTACATGAACTACCCAAGTAAAACAAAAAGAATTTAACTGGCAGAATAAAATAAATAAAGCTATCCACCCAGAGCTATGTGTGGCAAACGTGGCTCGAAAAGATGCACCAAACTAAACTGCACCTACACCTGAGCACCTGAAACAAGGGGACAAGGAAAAACACGCGTGAGTGACAGGAATGTCACCCAGTACGCGCCCCAAAAACAACACTAAAATCTACTGAAAACCATTGCCAAACAACTATCATTGCCAAAACCACGTGTTCAACTAGAAAACATGGAAAACAATGGCTTTTCAAACTTTCTTTTCCTTTTCTTTCAAAACCTCATGCTCGTTCATAAAACTTTATTCTCAATACTAGAGAAACAATTCATTTCATCTAGTTTCCTAGCCCAAAACTTCATTTAAAAACCATTATCACAGTTTATAACAATCTGGGCTAGGAACTAGTCCACACACACAAATCCACACTTTTCCATTCCAAAACTGGTCGCATCACCCTAGCCACAGGCGATCGACCTGGCCTCAAGCAGCTGGTGAGAATTCCATGTCACCACACCCACACTGCAGTGCCACGGTGAACCACCCCGTACTGGAGTTCAACCGCCCCGACCG
>JAMKQA010079045.1:0-11621 GCA_024699735.1 Posidonia australis
TATTCCAGTGTGGAAATGGGAGCATGTATCTATGGACTTTGTGACAGGACTGCCTAAGACTAGGAGGAAGAACGACACCATCTGGGTGATCGTGGATCGTCTCACAAAGTCAGCACATTTCTTACCTATAAGGGTAAATCTCCCATTAGCTTAGTTGGCAGAGTTGTATGTGACTGAGATAGTCCGTCTGCATGGGGTGTCGGTATCCATTGTGTCTGATAGAGACACCAGATTCACCTCTAGATTCTAGGGTGCATTGCAAGAAGCTTTTGGCACCATTCTGCATTTCAGTACAGCATTTCATCCTCAAACGGATGGGCAGATAAAAAGGACTATTCAGACTTTAGAAGATATGTTGAGGGCCTGCACACTGGATTTTAAGGGGAGCTGGGAAGACCATCTCCCATTGATTGAGTTCGCCTACAACAACAGCTATCATTCCAGCATAGATATGGCACCATATGAGGCGTTGTATGGTAGGCCTTGTAGAACACCTACCTGTTGGGATGAAGTAGGCGAGAGGCAGCTTGTGGGCCTAGAGATTGTGCAGCAGTATGTAGAGAAAGTGGATCTGATCAGAAAGAGACTGGCAGCTGCACAGAGCAAGCAGAAGAGTTATGTTGATCGGAGACGAAGTTCCCTTTGGAGAAGCCTCGTCAAAGTGCAGGAAGGACCACCGAGATGCCATCAGAGGTACGCAACTCTGTCTCGTTACATGTTTCCTTCTGATTTTGCCTCAAGCATGAAAAATCGAGGGAAATACATGAAAAATTGTAGAAAAATAGTAGGAATGATGGAAATGAGTTAAATGATGTGTATGTGCAAGGATCATGCTAGATTATGTGAATTTCGTGAGTTTTGAGGAGTTATGCATTAAATGTTTTAAGGTTTCATTCTGAGCATGTTTTCTTTACAAATTTATATCTTCTTATGTGATTGATGAAATCATGAATGGTTTGAAGGGTTTTGATGTAGACTTGAGGGTCTACACCCCATGATTTTATGGAAATTTATGATGCATGTTTGAGGGGTCCGATCGAGACTCCCACTTTAGGCGATTTCCGTCGTTGGAGAATAGGTGTGTCCTGTTTGCGAGGAATTCGATACACCAAATTTATTCGATAAGCCAAAATCCTAGCAGATTAAGCCAAAACGTAGGGTTTCGGTAGACCAAAATTTCACGATCGACTGAAACAGAGGATTTCGATATACCAAAAATTTTCGATATACCGAAACAGGAAATTTCGGAATATCGAATTGAAAATTCGGTATGTCGTTTTTGCCCTATTTTTGAGAGGTTAAAATGTGATTTTTAATAAATGTTAAGTGGTTGTTATGGTATAGTGGGTTTATATGAATGATGTTTGCCTCGTGTAACAACATGGAGGCATGTGGAACCCCAAACAAATGGATTTGGATGTGGTTTTGGGTCTTGACCTTATAAACGATTGAAAAAGATGGTTTTGTGTGATTTTTGGGTTTAAGACCCAATTTTTGGTTTTAAATGTGGTTTTAATGACTTGAGTTGGGTAAATGTGGTTTTAATGACTTGAGTTGGGACTCTAGTGGAGGGTCAATTGTTACAAGGAAATAGAGTCCTGCAACGAAAAGAATGAAATGGAATATGGTATTTGAAAAATTAGAAAGAGTTTTGAAATAGAATACTAATAATGTGTTATGAACAAGACTGTGGTTTCCGAACTTGAGACGGTGTAGGCCAGGCCTTTGAGCCTAGTTGTTCGGGTCACCGTCGGTGTAGGCTGAGCATGGGTAGTTGTACCTAATTGTTCGGGTCACCGAGCTCGTAGCGGTGTAGGCTGAGCCTAGGCTTTTGAGCCTAGTTGTTCGGATCACCGACAGTGTAGGCTGAGCCTGGGTCATTGGACCTAGTTGTTCGGGTCACCGATTGGGGCATCAGATAGAGACGTATCCCCATGCACTTATGGAAATGAAATTGAGGCCGGTTGACCAGGGCAGTGACATCCCACACTGGGAAACTCATCGCGACAGTGCACGATGGTAGGGGAAGGATGTCCTCGCCTACTACTTGTGTGCCTGGTTACCCCTGATCAAGGTAACAATAGTAAAGAAAAGTGGAAATGAATAAAAAAAGAAAAATGTGTTTTGATTTAGATTGGACTTGTGAAATGGTCCTAAAATCCTGAAAAGAAATGATAATGTTTTAGCCAGTTGCCAGCCGATGTTTATGATTTGATTTTGAACCCAATAGGGCATTGTGTTTTAAGCTCGATCTGGTCAGGATGTGTATTTGAAAAGTGTGTTTTGGGAAGAAATCCCAAATATTGAAAAAGAGAATGTTTTGGAAAAATGAATTCCAAAAGGTTTTTGAAAGAAATGTAAAGGAATGTTTTGTAAGAAGAAAATGTAATCTTGGAACAAATTTCCAAGATGTTTGAGAAAAGAAAAGAGATATGACTTTTGAAAAAGAATATGATTTTGGGATTGAATTCCCAAGTGATTGTTTAATAAAAGAAAGGATGATTTTCAAAAAGGAAAAAACCAAGTTTTTGTAAAATAATAAGAAACAAGTTTCTTTTGGTTTTGCCGAGTTTTGTTTGTAGTTGTGTGTTTTAGGGCGCGTACTGAGTGACTTGGATGCCACTCACGCGTGCTATTTGGTTTTCAGGTGCAAGCCGTGTGCAGCCGAGTCCCGGTGCAGGAGTTGGAACTTCTAACCGCACATTATGATCCTGAATGTGAGCCTTAGTTACAGTTCTATTTGTTCTATAATTTTGTGTAATTATGCTTGTGATACTGTAATTTGGTAGCGTGTTCGGAATCGAGGCGTTACAAGAACAATCCCCTTGACGAAGAGTGAACAGTTGGTCATATACCTTGAAAACTTTGGATATATTCTTCTCGTGACCATAAATGAGACGTAGAGTATCTCTGATCTTCTTGACAAGACGTAACATCATAACTTCTCTAGCTACAATGGATTCCATATTGTTGACCATCCATGAAACAATAGCAGCATCATCTATAAACCTGTCGTCATAAGTCACATCCTTACTATCCAATGAAGGCTTCGTAAGGTAACTTATTTTCCGATGTGTAATGATGAAAGTCTCAAAACTTTACATCTAAAGAAAATAATTTTTGCCATTTAACTTTTCTGAAGTATCACTTAGGTATTTGATCAATGATTCATGTGCAACCATGATAAAAAAAAGAGATATATACAGTCTGATTTTGCAAGACAGAGGAGATAGCAATCTGATTTTATGTGTATAGGGTGGAAACAAAGCAAAAAACACCACTAAAAACACCAACACATAGTCCGAAGGTACAAAACTGTGTGGATTTCATGTATCCACACCCACACAGACAAAAAACAAGACCAGAGATGGTCTACGACATAACCTGAACGTCAAACGATGACAAAACCTGGCTAGACGGCCCTCCAACAAGACTAGGATCATCGGAAATCTCGTCAGCGACTACAAGACTAGCTAGTAACAGCTACTGGGTCGACTACAAGGACCGGAGAGAGAAGAGGAGGCGACAGGAGCACTGGAGGATGCGCCTGCTAGCCGACGACAATGTCGGAAGCTCGGTAAGCGACAGTTCCGACGGTGGCAGCGATAGTGGCTCCGGCGAGGTGGTTTGGTCGACGACCGAGGGTGGAGGTGGAGGCTAGGGTTTAGGCCTATGCTATGGTACCATGTTGTTATTGAGGGATAAAAAGCATGAACTCTTATTACATAGAGAGAATTACATATATAGAGAGGGTTAAGTGACCTAAATGGATATCCAATAACCCATTAATCCATATATTCAATAAGACTATACTCTAACAAACAAGGTGTTGAAAAAAATATATTTTCCCACCATCTTCTTCCTCCTTTCACATGAGGGAGAAAGAAACCTAAAAACACAGACCAACCCATTCTTTTTTTTTTCTTCTTCCAATCATCATGAGGAATAACTTGTAAGGCTCTGATATCATTGTTGAATAATGATGAAAGTTTACTAACCTTTTGTGAAACCGTAATCATCATTCGTTATTCCACAACGAAGTCTTCAGCAAGGGTCACGGACTGAATCAGATCATGTTAAAAAGGATTTGTTCATCACCACACAAGTGCTCTCTCAACTCATCGGATGGACGAAAATATGTAATAATCCTCTTCTTTAGAGATTCAAGGTGATGAGTAATATATAAGGAAAGAAACTAATAACCACCGGCATCCCTTCATCACACTCGACCACTATCCACATTCGATCATGGACCAATGCCAACAAACAGATCTGAGTCTTGTAATTGTGCCCTTGTATTATGTTTGTTCAAAAGGATTGCTATATTCTTCCAAGAAGTTACTGATTATTTATATTCGCTGACACCGAGAGAACTTACGAAATCCCTTGATAAATACCAATGGGCAACAACACACTTCATCTTTTTCAAGTGTAGGCTCAGGTGAAATTATTCCACAGCTATGAGGAGCTAACCCTTCAACAAAACATAGTAAATGTAGAGTAATATTTTTTTCAATGAATAAAAGATCTTCCTCTAGGCATGAATTACGTATAATATATAATTAAGAAAGACCAAGTTTGTTGTATTAAAATGAGAACCAGGATGTTCATTTCTTTGGAACACAAAAATGTATGTACGAATCATAGTACAGCATACCTTAGAGGAAGAAAGTATTCAATGTAAAGGTCCATCAAAGTTACGGTCCTTTTTATCATTTTCATCAATCAATCCTGCAAAAAAGAATAAACAAGTAAATTAAAATAAATTTCATCAACCTCGAGAATTAGTCTAGGGAAGCAGCACAACATAAAATTGTGATCATGCAGATAGTCTTGACATGGTAACGCAGAACTAAGTGTACACAATAGAACACCTGATTCCAAAGGCTTCAACTGTTACTTCAATGTCTAAATATCATTTTTCAGTTGGGCAAACACTAACTCAGATGCTTCACGTAATTTCCGCCTATCCCAGTAAGCGTCCAGTAGAACATTCCAGGTAATCAGATCAGGACTACATCCCTCAGCAAGCATCTCATTCACAATGCGTGCAGCTTTGTGCACATCCCCTTTCTTGCAGAAACAATCAACAAGAAAATGACACGTCTCTGGAACAGTGGTAACGCATCGAGTTCGCATACTCAGATACACTTGAAAAGCCCGGTTTGGATCATTTCCCACACAAAGCCCCTGGACAACCATGTTATGCATCTTTATATGAATGCCCCAAGTTAAACGATTTGGCTTGACACCACCAAGCATCATCTCATCCAAGAAATTCGCAGCATCCTGATACTTCCCATCATCTAACAACCCCTGGATCAATTTTGCATACAACCCAGCATCCGGCTTGCACCCATGAAGCTGCATTCTATCCATGAGTTCCAGCGCTTCCCGTAGCTTCCCTTCCATACACAATCCATTCACAAGGGAGCTATAAGTGATCATATTCGGTGAGCATCGTGCCCTCACCATTCTATCCAGCATACCCATGGCCTCCAAACACCTCCCTCCTTTACACATCCCATCTATCAAGCTACTATAAGTGACAACATTAGGCTTGACGCCCTTCCCACCCATTTTATCAAACAACCTCACGGCGTAATCCAATCTCCCGCAAACACAATACCCATGAATCAACGCGCTGTACGTAATCACACTCGGCTCACAACCCTTCACACCCATTTCCTCAAACAACTCAACAGCCTTCTCAATCCTTCCAATTTTACACAACCCATTAATCAAAGTACCATAAGTATACGAATCGGGAACCAGCCCTCGCTTGGGCATTCCCTCAAACACCTTGAGGGCATCATCGATCGTCCTCTCGATTTTACAGAATGCCTTGATCATCACATTGTACGCCGCCAGACACCGATGAAAACCCTTCTCCTTCATCTCCTTGTAGACCGAGTGCGCCATCTTCAACCGGTCCCCATCAACGAGAGCGGTAAGAAGGGTGACGTAGGACTTGGTCGTGGGTTCGCAGCGGAACTCGGAGGGCATGCGGCGGAAGAGGCGGAGGGCGTCGAGGGGGAGGTGTGCGCGGGCGTAGGCGTGGAGGAGTGAGAGGAATGGGTCTTCAGGGATGGGGTTGGGGTGGAGGTCGGAGGCCATGCGGAGGAGGAGGAGCTGCGCGGACGAGAAGTGGTTGGAGGAGGCGAGGCGGGAGATGATGAGGGAGAAGGTGTGGTGGTCGTGGCGGTAGCCGTTGGGGTACTCCGCCGTGGCGGAGTTGAAGATGGCCAGGGCCTTGCGCGTGTCGCTCTCGGCGCGGATAAGCTGGAGGACTTGGGTCGGCGTGATCTGCCTCGTCCACCGGATTGGTTGGTGGGTGGCAGCCATTGTGCTCGCCGGAGCCGGTTCCAGTGGAAAGAAGAGCAGTGCAAATTTACTTAAACGGATAAACCTCACCTCAGCACCTTCGTGGGCGTCAAATAAGAAAAGGAAGAATAAGTGAAAAATGATATTATTATTTAATTTAAAAATAATTTCTTTTTTAAAATGAATAAGTATATATAAAAAGATATTCTAGTTTTGATAAAAAAAAATAGAATAAATATATTAGAATAAATGAAAAATATGTAAATTAACAATAATCAACTTGATTATTAAGATATATATCTAATTTAAAGTATGTATACATCATATTATATATGTATTGATTTTGTTAATAAAAAATAAACACACTGTATTTATACATGTATCAGAATAACTTAGTAAAATAATTTTATTCCACCCTTTCCGCAAAACAACTTTTCTAGAATAAGTAAATTAAAATAGAAATTACTATTCCAAATTTATTTTGATTGTTACATAACTAAATGGAATAGTAATTCCTAATCTAGGTTTTAAATCCAAACAGGGGTAAAAGGACTTGAGGTTTAGGAAAGTCTTCCAACATACAATTGACTTTACTAAACTATGACTAGGCAGGCCATTAATGAACAGAACAACGTGCCTGAGTACATGATTGTTGGGACTCTTGATATTATCTGATATCATTTTTCATTCACAGGTATCATTTGACAATTGAGATCCATTATGTTGGAATTCTTGTGTATAAAGTTGTTTCCTTGTGGCAATAGATTCATAGAGATAGAGTTTTAAAACTGTAACACCTAGAAATTCATTTAATTATAAATATACTTTTCAAAAAATTCGATTATGTACAGGTATTACGGGTGCAAAACCATTTTAGTAATTCTATGGTTTTACACTTAGGTCCCATTATTTGGTTTATTCTATATCTTGTCATTTTGTAGGTATTGTGCTTATGCCGTTGTGCACGTGTGGATGTGCAGGTAGTGTTGAGTTGTTGGCCTTATGCTTTTGAGACTAGTGGTTGGTCGGGGACGTACAGGTGCATGTGCATGTATGCGCTTGGTAGTTGGATGCATGTCCATTTAATCTTTCCTGCGTGTATAAGAAGAGGTGGACGAGCGAGCGACCCACACACTCTTCTCCTCCTTCTTTCTTTCTCGTCAACTTCCTCTTCTTCCTCCTTTCTGCTTGGCGCACCGCCTTCCCCTCCACCACTCCCCACCCCCACTCCTTGTCCCTCTCTCCCTTTTCTTTCCACTCCCCTCTTCCCTCATTTCCTCTTCTTCTTCTTCTTCCCTAGTGGTGCGTGAAAGAGAGAAGGGGTGAGAGAGAGGAGCGAAGCTTTGGGTCGTGTCGACGTGTAGAGCTCTAAATTAACGTCCCTAAGGTCGTGCAGAGCTCCAATGAGGTCAAGGATCGTCGTTGATGAGCGTGGTTGGTCGAAGTTGGGCGTTGGGTGCGCTGGAGGTCATTCCAGGTGCACACCCCACCTTTTTTCTTCAAAATTGTGTAAAATGATTAGAAATGAGTAGAATTGCTTGAATTTAATGCTTATGAATGATTTCTAGAATTATGAGAATTTATGGCAAAATTAATGTGTTGAATGCACTGTACTTGTTTTTGAGCTTCCTGGCTTTGTAATTTTATATCTTGAGCTATATTGAATAGATTTGAATTTCGTTTGTGTGTTTTTGGAGTAGATGCATGTGTCTACGTCTTGTGTTTTATTGATGAATTGTGGATTTTTCCTAGTGGGTTTGCCCCTCACTCCCACTTGGCCGATTGAGTAGGCTAGGGCATGGACCATGTTTACCAAAAATAGGAAAATTGGTATGCCGTTTTTGAATGATATGTTGTTTTACTGTCAGATTTGTCCCCTTGGTCTCTGTTTTGATCGACCAAATTCATTTGGCTTGTCGTTTTGGGTCTTGGGTGTTGACTGTGCACCTAGTTCGGTTGATCGTTCTCCTTCGGTCTACTGAACCTGGGATTTTTGGATAACCGTTTTAATTTTGGTCTGCCGTTTCTGGTGTCCTGAGCCCAGTTCAGTCGACTGGCCCAATTTGGTATGCTGAATCAAAGCCTGAGTACTGTTTTGAAGGTGATTTTTGGTAATTTTGCCAAATTGATTTGTATTGCCTATATTAAGGCAGATTGTGGGACATTAGTGGTGGTCTTATGTGGACACCTATTGCATCAGTTTTGTAGATTTTGGAAAGATATAAAATAATTTTGGAAATAGATTTTAAAAGATATATAACTTGGTTTGGAAAAGAGTTTTCCGTGTTTTCTATGTGTAGGGTGAGATACTATAGGTCGTACTGCTTGGACCAGGAGATGTGACGACATTCCTAGATGGTCAAATGCATCACCCAGGTTGAGGCTGGGGACCAAGAGACTATAGGCAAGCGTTTGTCGGATATTGAAGGTATGAAACTCTTTGACTATTGTTCGCGAGGCCAAGGTCTAGGTTAGTAGGTTTGAGGTGTCGATTGGACCCAAAGGTATGATACTCTAGTTGTCTTCCAAGCATTGACACTCAAGGTACCGCAGGTGGTGAGGAGACGCTCCCATAGACCGAGTACTGTGTAGAGGACACTGAGAAGACGTACCCTATGGTAGCTAGAGCGGGTAGTGCACGTGTCCTACGGCTGGTAGCGTCCTGAGTGATAGGATAACCTTCCCTGGTGGGGTTGGCATTATGAGAGTTCTCCAGGTAGAAAGACTACAGGACGGATTCACCCCTGCACACGGTGGCAGTTTCGTGAAAATGTAATGCACCTTAGTAGCTGCTTATGGCCAAAATTGATTACCTGGTGCTGGGCATCACAACTCAGTGTGTTTGTGGTTTTAGCTAGTGTGGCCTATGTTAAGGTTTTGGCTGATGTGGCCGGTGATTTGGTGGTTTTAGCTAGTTAAACCTGGCTTTGATATACAGATGATTTTCCCATGAGCTTGTGACTTCAGAAGAAAAAAGTAAAATATTTTAAAATGAGATTTGTGAATTTAGTAGGTAAGGCCTAGTTCTTAAGGTTTGGTGGATTTGGTGAAAATGTTTTCAAAAGGATTTAAAAGAGAAGACTTAGTTTTGTTTTTTAGGTTTTTTGTGGAGTATGTGCTGAGTGACTTTTTGGTCACTCATGCGTGGTTTTTGTGATTTTTAGGTTACAGGTGCAGATAGGTAGCTTTTAATGAGTCTAGTACATATAATCGGAGTCTCGTAACCGAACATTAGGTTCCTAATAGTTTAGATACTTTTAATTAGTCTTTAATTTCTTGTAATTTAATTTTAAATTATGTTGAAATTATTTAAACTAATATATTTATGTTGATAGCGACACGGGTGGTTACAAAAACATGACAATGTTCTCAAGTTGTGCTGCATGATTGTGATGGCTGCTATATTTCTTTGGTGGAATCCTAGAAGAAAAGATGGTAGAAACAAGAAAAATAATCAGAAGAATGTTAGGACATTTTATAAAGAAAAAAACTGCATACTCATGGACATCTAATATTAATAGCAAGGTATTGACAAAAGAATATAGAAATATTCCTCTTAAATGTAAGTGACTAGATCAACAATCCGAAAAGAGACAAAATAATATAAGCAAAACAATCGTTGGTTTATACATTGAAAAAGAAGATCAAATTAACCCGTTCTGTGAAGAAAAACAACCCAAGGCCATCCTAATAAACTACTTGTGGAATATACTCTCTACGAGCCTACACAGTAATAAAATAGAAAGATCTATAAAGATCGATGGCACTCCGCAAATAAAAAGGGAAGTTATCCGTGATTTCTAACTAGCTACATTGAAGTAGTTATCCATGTTCTATCACATACAAAAAACATCAACCAATATACAAGTACATGACCGTAGCTACTTGGTCTAGTGGTGAAGTCTCTTTTTGATTGTACAAGAGATCGAGAATTCGACTCTCACGGAAAGTTTGATTCTACGTTAAATGCGCCTTTTCTCTCTTATGTTAATGTAAAGTAGAGCTTAGCTCCCCTTGCTCTAGGGGAAATTTTAAATCGGGAACATTTCTCTGAATTGATAATTGAAGTTTAGGGATTTAATTCTACGTTACCCGCAAGTGATAGAAGTCTTTTCTCTCTTATTTGAATGTAAGGTAGAACTAAGATCCTCTTGAGTCATTAGGATCGAATCCTTCTTCCATTATTTATCTGTTGGTATATCATGTGGACTTTTTGATATATCACCTAAGATTTTATATTTCTACCACCACTTGGTATTCTGTTTTGCTAGTAGGAGGGGTTTCCGCAGGTACTCAAAAAATAAAAAGGAGATTAAAGTTGAACTCAAATTGAAACAAATTAAAAGATTAGAGAGCATATTGATGTGTCTTGAACTTCAAATGGTAAAGATAAACTGAAAGTAATCCTTGAGGTAGTAATAGGCCTCCCCCACCTCGGGCTCCGGCGAGCGGTGTGGGGACGACGACAGCGACGTTGCAACGGCGATGAGCGGCGTCCAAGGGCTGTGGGAGTTCCAGGAGGTCCTCACGAGCCTTCCAGTGGCTTCAGGGAGCGAGGAGGGCCACTAGAGGCCTCCTCCCATTCGACTCGTCGGAGGAAGCGACGGTAGGCTCTAGCGATCGTCAAAAAACGTCGGTGAGGTCCAAAGGAAGGTTGCAGCGGTTGGGTGAGGACCAAAAGAAGATGAGGTGCTTCCTGGAGGTTGTACGGAGGTTTGTGTGCCTCTCGACCATCCCTCCCGCTAGGTTTGCCGCCGATGACTTTGGTCATCTTCCACGACGACGACGGGTGGCGCTCCGTCTGCTTGGGCTTCGGCGAGGCAAACCATTGGCTTAAAAAGCAACGAAGAAAATGGAGGAGATGAGGGGAGATTGTTAGGACCTTGTCCCGAGCCAAGAGGCCATTGGCCTCACCTCCGGTGGTGGGATCACCACCGGAGCAAAAGGGGTCGACGCAACAGGGGGTTGCCTCTGGCGAAGTACATCCAGTAAGCTAGGGGAGGGCTTTACAGACATAGAGGAGTGCTAATTGAAGCTAATCTGGGAAGGAGATTACCTAGAAAGACCTAGTTGTTCTCTGGCGACGGTAGCGCTCCGGGCTGATACTCTAGCTGCGGTGGTTCAAGGGATCTCTAGGGCTGCAAGCGGGTTGAAGAAAGTGTTCTAAAGGTTAGGGATTGGCTGGGTGGTCTAGGCTCACGATAGGGTGCTCTCAGGTTCCCTCCTCTTTCCAGCGATCTCTCTTTTTCTCCTCTCTATTGCGGTTCAGTTCAGTTGCCCCCCCCCCCCCCCCCCCC
>JAMKQA010079047.1:0-14805 GCA_024699735.1 Posidonia australis
GGGTTGTTATAGTTTGTTATGGGTTGTTAAGGTAGAGTGGGAAGTGGTTAGTGTTATTATGGTTTGTTATGGGTTGTTATGGTGGAGTGGGAAGTGGGAAGTGGTTAGGGTTTGTTATAGTTTGTTATGGGTTGTTATGGTAGAGTGGAAAGTGGTTAGGTTGTTAGGGTTTTGGATTATGACTTGCTAAGTCGAGGGTTTAGGATAGTTTAGAGTTTAGGTTTAGGGTTTAGCTGCAAGCATATGGAGTTTCTACAAGGCCAAATGTCTACAAACCTGAGGATGGGTAAGGATTCCTATTACGCACGAGGAAAGTATTAGGCATCCCCATACGCCCGAGAAATTCTGTCTTTCTAGTGCAATTTGCTTACTAATGGTTGGATGAATGCTTGCTAAGCCTAGATTGTGCTCCAATCATGCTAATATAAATGCCATGTCAAGACTAGGGGGATGTGCAAGATGGTATGCAAAAACTGCAAAGAAATCCACACAAAATGATGAAATCATGAAACAAGACCCGAGAAAGAAAATCACATGAAATGACAATGTTTTTCGTGAGAATGGCTCAGAAAATCATACTGACATCAGGAGAATAAAAAATGCAATCGATCCAAATCATCGGAATCATAGAAAACATCATGGAAATCAAAATGAAAAAATTGCAAAGAAATCCACTCAAAACGGGCAATTAGCGACATGTAAAGAAAATCACATAAAATGACAGCATTTTTGAGGAGAATAGTTCAAGAAACCAAACTGATATCAAGAGGTTCAAAAGTGGGGTCAACCCAAATCAACGGAACCATGGAAAATGTCATAAAAATAAAAAAAGGGAAAATAATCCGTAATTGGGCTAATATGGCCTTTTAGGCCAGTTAATGTATGCCCTCAGGCAATGAAATCCAAATCAAATCGAAAATAATCTGACAATGTGGAATAAAGGGAATCAAATCAAATGTTAAGCGAAGGAATTTGAAAAACGATATAAGGAAAAAGCCACAGAAAACTACATGAGATACAAGCTTGCTCGAAAAGGATGAGATGATACGCAAATGTAATGAAAAGTATGCAAAATGCAGGATAGTGTACCTAAATGTGTAAAGGATGCTGAGGGATGACTGAGACAAAGATTATGCATGATTGAGTGCAAAAACTAACAAGCATGTGCATGAACTGGTGGCATAAAGGAAATTTGGTCATTCAATGGCCAAATGTGATATATGTGTGTATACAGATGATGCATGTTCTAATGTATGCAAAAGGTATGAAAAATGTTAGGAAAAAGTTATTTACGAGAAAATATGAAAGGGACAAGGTTTTTAATATGAGAAAATGATGTAAACATAAGGACAAGTATAGGGACCAAAGTGCAAAATTCAAAAAAAAGGGGAAACCTGATTGAAGTGTGTCCAATGCCTTTTATCCTAGTGTGTAGATGATGGATTAAATGAAAATGTGGTACTGAGATGTGTAAAAATTGCACCCTAGTAATTTCCTGAGAATTTAGGGTGTAATGTGCAAAATTCACACACAAAGTGCAAATGTGACTAAAATGTGAAGTCAAATATCAATTTACAATGCAAACATGTTTTTTTAAGTGAAAACTGTATTTTAGTGCAAAACTATGAATAAAAGAAGTGAAAAATGTCAAAAATGAGTGTCTTACAATTAAAACCCTAAATGATGAATTTGAAATCGGTCTAAGGGTCAAGATGCAAATTTCCTATACTCAAAGACTATATGCTATGAATCTAGAGGCTTACATGCAAAATTTCACGGCTTAAATGTGATAAAAATTGGACTTTTATGATGATCTGTGTGATTATGAAGTCTTTTAGGGTACAAAAGGCAAATTTTACAAAGAAGGTATATTTTTAAAAGCTCTGGGGGCTCAGTGCAAAACTTTAGGACTTAATTGCAAAGAAAACATGACTGTAGCAGTTTAAATGTGAGAAAACATGTACTAATGCAATAAACATGAAAAAATTAAAACATGCAAGGGCCATATGCAATTTTCATAAGAATATTTAAAGAGAAAAAGTTATCTAAACTACAGGGGCTTAAACAAAAAGAAAAGGACCTAAAAGTAGTGATTTAAGGACCTAACTGTAAAAACCTAAAACTACAAGACCTCATCTAAAAAGCTCCACTTTGAAGTTCATCGACGGCCAGTCTCAGGCGAGGACTCCGGCGGGTCTTCAACGGTGGCACAGCTTGGGAGGAAGGCTGGCGACAGTCGGGGAAACTTGAGGGTGGCACGGTGGAGCTCTCCAGCGCGGTCGACAGGACTGGGATGGCCTGAGATGCCTTCCTCATGTCTAGCTCCGACGTGGTGGCCTGTCGGTGCTAGGGAAAACGACAACGAGGCGGTAGCGGTGCTCTAGTGACGACAAGGCTCGAGCGGAGGTTGGAGGAGCATCGGGACGACATGAGGAGGCTCTTGGAGGTGTCGGCGAGGATTTGGGACATTTGGGGTGTTCCACCCATCTCTTGCACCAGCGGCGGAAGTTGTAGAAGCGAGGGCTCCACTCTAGTGGCTGCGGAGGAGGCGTGGTAGGCTGAGGAGGTCCCTGGCAGGGAGGCGGGTCTTATGGAGGAGGTTGTGAGCGGCGGGGGCGTTCGGAAGCTTCCACGATGGCAATCGGTGATCGACGGAGCAGTGACGACACTTTCAAGCTCGAGAGGCCTGAGGGTCATCCTTTGAGTGATGGGAACTCAAGGAAGAGGAGGAGGAGGAAGATGGAGGAGAGGCCCGAGGGGCCTCGCCTATCAAAAGAGGCCCGCGAACTCACCGATGGTGGTGAACCCACCACCGGAAAGGAAGACGATGGCGGACAGGGTGGGACTGACTCTGACGGGACCTATCCAGAGGACTAAAGGGACCCTATAGACCCAAAGGAACCGAAATCAAAGCTAAAAGGGAGGATAATACCTGGGGACAGTCGAGCTATCCTCCCGACGAGGCTCGACGGTGACACTCCTGGATGCTCTGGTTGCCGTTGTTCAGGGTGCTCTGGGAGTGCTAATGGACTCAGAGAAGTGCTCTCGAAGTCAAGGGGATTGCTAGGTTGGCTGGGTTCGAAAGAGGGTTGTCTCTGTTGTGTTTCAAGCATGCTAGAAGTAGGGGAGCTATCTGTCGGCGACGGAAGGCTTTTATACACCGACAGTGTCTTCTCCATTCGTTGATCCTCTTCCTCAGGGGATAGGACATCATTGGATCAAGCGCGTGAGCTAAAAGAGGCTGGCCGGTGATCGCGGGAAGTTGAGGATACGCTCTGGTGATTGCGAGGTCTCACCGGAAATGTCAGCGGTCATCGACGGTCGCCAGAATTATTGTTCTAGCATGCCTTCGTTCTAGTTAATGAAAATGGATGGGGTGTATTCGGTCAAATTTGGGCTTGTGTTTGGGCTTTTGGTGTAGGGCCTGTAGTCGGCATTCATCAATGAGGTTTAGCTAGACACAACGGTCTTCAACCCATTCTGCCTCTCCAAGTTCAATTTCTCTTAGGATCCTGAGTGATATAATCTCCACTTCAATGGGTAGGACAACCTCCATGCCATACACTAGGGAATAGGGAGTTGCTCCTATTGAGGTTTGAATTGATGTTCTGTATGCCCATAGTGCATATGGGAGCTTCTCATGCCAGCCTTTGTGAGTCTCTGCCATCTTCTTCAAGACCTTGGTGAGATTTTTATTGGCAGACTAGACGATGCCATTCATCTTGTGGCCGATAAGGAGAGGACTTGTGGTGCTTGATCTTGAAATTACGTAGGTATTCCTCGATCCTCTAGGCTATAACGTTTTTTCCATTGCTAGAGATGATGGTGTGCAGAACCCCGTACTGAGCTATGATGGTGTTATTAATGAATTTCTCCATTGCTACCGCAGTAACCGTCTTGAAGGAGGTTTCTTCCACCCACTTTGTGAAGTAGCCGATTGCTACCAGGATGTACCGATGAACGTTAGAGGCTATGGGATGAATGGATCCAATGACATCTATTCCCTAGGTTGAAAAGGGCCATGGTGAGGGCATGCTGTGCAGTGATTGTGGTGGTGCGTGAATGAAGTTCCGGTGTATTTGGCAATTATGGCATCTACACACAAATTAACAACAATCTGCCTCCATGATTGACCAAAAATAAACCTACAGCATAATCTTCTTGGCCAGGAGCACTCCATTCATATGTAGTCCGCAAACTCCTGCATGTACTTGGAGCATTAAAATGTCGGCCTCCTTCTTGTCTACATAGCATAACAACGTTTGATTGTAGGACCTTCTATACAGGTGCCCTGTTCCCAATACGTATTTGGATGCCAGTCGCACCATGGTTCTCTTGTGTATGGTCGAGGCGCTGGCTGGGAGATTCCCTGATTCTAGGAAAACCTTGATATCATGGTACCATTGAAGCTCTTCCGTTGTGTCTGTTTCCTCTATATTCATACAGTGGGCCGGCTGTTCTGCACATGTAACTGATACATCCATTGCACGGTCTTCTGGTACTGAGAGCCATGATGCTAAGGTCACCAAAGCGTCTACATAGGCATTCTGGGCTCTATTCATGAAAGAGAAGTGAACCTCTTGGAATTCTACCACGAGTTTCATGAAATGGGCATGATACTGGGTGAGCTTTTGATCTTTAGTTTTCCAATCACCATTAACCTGTGCCATGACTAGCATGGCATCGCCACGTATGTGTAACTTGTGGACACCATGCTCCAATTCCATTTTAAGTCCTAATATGCACGCTTCATATTAGACTTCATTATTCGTGCATTTGAAGTTTAATTTTCTGGCATAAGGGGTCATCTGTCCTTAGGGGGTTACCAGTATGGCACCAATACCCATTCCTCTTTTGTTGACTACGCCGTCAAAGTAGAGGCGCCACCAACTCTTCTCCTCGGCCTCCTCTGGCTCGTTATCATCATCGATGGCGAGCAACACATCCTCATCTAGGAATTGAGTCTGCAACGACTAGTATTCTGGTAAGGGTAGCTTGGCCAGGTGGTTAGCCACTGCTTGTCCCTTTATGGATTTCTATGTAACGAAGGTGATATCGTATTGAGACAACAACACCTGCCACTTAACGCACTGCCCTATGAATGTCAGCTTCTGGAACAAATACTTCGTAGGGTCATGGTGACAAAGGAGCAAGACTAGGTACGCCATCATATAATGCCTTGCGAGCTGGGTTGCCCAGACGAGAGACAAGCAAATCGTCACTATAGTAGTGTACCTGGCCTCGCAATCATTAAACATCTTACTTAGATAATATATCGCCCTCTCCTTACGACTGGATTCATCATGCTGGCCCAAAACTGCTCTCATGGAATGTTGGGTCACTGATAGATAGAGAAGTAGGGGCCGTCCTGGCACTGGTGGGACTAAAACCAGAGGTCTGGCCAATAATTGCTTGATCTTGTCAAATGATGCCTGACACTCCTCATTCCAACTGATCTGTGTATTCTTCCTCAAGAGCTTGAAGATCGGTTCACAGAGCGGTGTGAGCTGAGCAATGAACCAGCTGATATACTGTAGACATCCCAACAATCCTCTATCTTCCTTCTTTGTGGTGGGGGGAGGCATGTCGATTATGGATCATGCCTTAGTCAGATCGACCTCAATTCCCCTCTGGCTGGTTATGTAGCCAAGAAGCTTTCCAAATGAAACCCCGAAGGCACATTTACTGGGATTGAGGCAGAGCTTTTACTTGCATAGATGGTTGAATAGCTTTCTCAGGCAGGCTAGATGACCTTCGGGCTCTTTGGACTTAACTATCATATCGTCAACATAGACCTCGACTTCTTGGTGCATGAGGTTGTGGAATAGTACTATCATAGCTCTCTGATATGTAGTCCCAGCATTCTTGAGTCCAAATGGCATCAACTTATAGCAGAAGACTCCCCATGGGGTAATGAATGATGTCTTTTCCATTTCTTATTCTACCATTTTGATTTGATTATAACCTGAGAATCCATCCATGAATGACAACATCTTATAGCCAGCTGTGTTGTCTACTAGAACATCAATATGAGGTAGTGGCAAGTTGTCCTTGGGGCACACATTGTTGAGGTCTCTATAATCGATGCACATGCAAACCCTTCCATCTTTCTTTGGCACTGGGACGACATTTGCAAGCCATTCTGGATAGATGACAACCATGAGGAAATCCACTTTGTGCTGCTTCATGATCTCCTCTTTGAGTTTAAGCAGCCACTGGGGTTGCCATCCTCTGAGCTTCTACTTTATGGGCTTGACATCTGACTTCAATGGCAGATTATGTACTACTACCCCTATGTCCAGGCTGACCATATCACTATAACTCCAAGCGAAGACATTTATGTACTCCTTAAGGAGGGTGATTAATTCTGTCTTAGCCTAGGGGGAGAGTTTAGCACTAATGCGCAATTCCTTGACATCATCTGTGCTTCTAATGTTTATTAGCTCGATCTCTTCATCTACATGGAGATTTGGACCTTCTAGGTCATCATCATAGTGTGGAAATTCTATTGGTGCATCGCCATCTTTAGGTGCACCAGTGTCGTCCTCCTCTTAATGGGCCACGAGCTCAGATAAAATCTCCTTCAGAAAAGTAGAATCCACTGTATCAAAAGTGAAAATCTACTCTAACGTTTGACCAGTTTGGCGCTGGAAGAGAGTTACGCTAACTCTTGTATTCTTGTACTAACAGAGGGCGATCTCTGTGTCGTCATGCTCTGTATCTTCCTTTGGGTCGAATTCTTCCTGCCTCTCTGATTCTACTCCTTCACTTATTGTTTATTTTTTTTATGTTTTTCCTGCTATTTACAAGAGGTGCGGCTGATTGGCGGCTGTCCTGTTGCTGATTGATGAGAGTGATGCCACCTACATTCTTCTTGAGCTTAGCTCAGGATCTTGTTTTTGTCTCCCACCTTGCTTAAGGTGCGGTCTAGACTATTGATACCATCTAAACTTGCCTCCTGGTTGCTAAGTGATTAACTCGTCTGGTTTAGAGTAAGTTGGCTCTTCTTCTTCTTTCAGAACCATAACAGTGGAATGGTCCTGAGTTTCCTACGGCGAGGGAGGGGCTACTTCAATCATTGCAACTTTGCCTTTCCGGAGCCTCACTTCCTCTATGGCATCTTCTGTCAACATGGCGAGCTGCTCTTGAAACCGAACTTCCAAGTCCTGGAGCATCTCGTCGATTTGTGCCTCTACGACTGCTCCTTCGTTTTCATCAAAGGCGAGATCCACATGATAGGCAAACTCCTGGTCATTGCTAGGGTAAAGGTCGGTACTCCAGCCGACAACTGAATCTGGACAAGCACAGTGATTGGAACTGTGGCTGGCACTGAAATTGAAACTGCCATCTCTAGCACTATGACTGTGATGGGAATTGATGTGGCTTTTGAGGCTGCCACGGGGAATGATGCTGTAATTAGAGTTGTCGCGACTATGACTGAAGCCGTGCCTAGTGGGGTAGTTGGCACTCGAACCAATATTGATGCGGCGACTAGAACTGGAATTGCTGTGGTCGGGACTGAAATTGCTGCGATTGGAACTGGAGTTACTATGGTGGGAACTGCCTCTGCCATGGTTGAGACTAGAACCACTACGGTTAGGGCTGGAACTACTGTGGTCGAAACCGAAACTGTCGTGGTAAGAACTGAAATTGTTGTGATTAGGACTAGAGCGACTATGGTAGGGACTGAAACTACCGTGGCATCTTACTCGAAATAGCAATCCTCAATGCCTACCCACTCAACTGTACTTGATGGAGTGCCTCGTTGTAATGCTATTGCACCCAGACCCTGGCCTGGATTGAGAGTCCCTACACTAATGAAGTGAGTGGGAAAGGAGCCCTATAAGCGTCGGGAATGCTCCTCCTGAGGTGACTGCTCTTAACCAAGTCCTTCTTGCTTTCTCTGCTCCTTAGCAGCAAAGGGCTCAGCGATCTCCTGGCCATAATTCTCGAGAGACACACCTTTCTCATATCCCCATCGGCGATAGAGATTCTTAACCATCCTGGAAGGATTGCTACAAACAGGTAGGTAGCTACCACACTTACATTTAGGAATGAAATTAACTGGTTCAAACCAATTAACTTGGAAGAGAACATATGAAGGCTTGGATTCAAAGTGGACAGTCTGGTGGGACAGGGTTGAGACAACATCGACTTTCTCCTTCTCAAAGTTTTCAGCCATGACGGTGACGATGTTATCACCCTAGTAGAACTTGATCATGCGATGGAGCGTTGACCAGAGGACTTGATGCTTGTGGAGCCAAGGGCGCCCAAGTAAGAGATAAAATGAGGGTTCAAGGTCCATGATGTAAAATTCCACATCAGACTCAGCAGGGCCAATGACGAGGTGGATTACTAACAAGCCCAACAATTTATGATACGTGTTGTCGAACGATGTCATCCCTTTCACCGCTGGCACAATATCCTTGGCCTTGAATCTGATCTTGCTTGTTGTGCGTAAGGGGCAGACGTTCACACCTGTGCCATTATTGACTAGGGTGAGGGGGATGTGGAAGTTGTTGAACTGTACCGTCACGAATAGGGGTTGGTTGTTATTGATCCTCGCTGAAGGTAACTCTTGGAAGGTGAAGGAGACAACTTAAGGTGTGGCAATCATGCCTACCATGGTTTCTAGGGTTGTAAGCTCTATGGTGGGGGATACGTGGGTAGCCTGCAAAACCCAAAGTAAGGCTTCTCGATGCTTAGCTGAAGTGTGGATCAAGTCCTAGATAGAAATATCAGCCTTGACCTTCTTGTGCTGAGTAGTAATGTCGGCCACGGGTTTGGCTGTAGTGGAAGAGGGCTTGGCCATGGTTTCATCAGTGGTAAGTTTCACTGGTTGACTTTCTAGCTGTGGTGGAGCTATAGTAGATCAGGTCGACTTAGGCACAGGAGCTGGAGACCTATGTATCCGTCCCAAGCATGTGACCTCCACACTCATCTTTGTGGCATAGTCATAAGGTACGCGATGGGAGTCTCAAGTCAAACTAACAACCACAAGTGTCTTGGCGACCAATTCCGGTCAAGTAAGGGGTAGGCTTGTTGTTGATGGAACTGGTAGGGATACAGGCTGGGGAAACTGCACCATGGGACTAGCTAGCAAGGTGACTAGTGCTGTGGATAGAGGAGGTTGTGCTAGTAGGGTCACTGGTGTGGTCGGTGAGGGTGATTGTGCTAGTAGGGTCACTGGTGTGGTTGGTGAGGGCAAGAAAGATGGCGTGAATTTCAGAGGTCCCTGGTGCGCCTAGACAACCATGCTCAGGGAGAGGTTGGCTAACAATGCTAGGGGGGAATAGGGATGGATGCAGATGCTAGTGCTGGTGTAGGTGCAGACCCTGCTTGCTAGGTGTGAATGATAATGGCCTCACAGTCAATCTAATCCTAAATGGCACTTCTAAGAGAGAAACAACTATCCATCGCATGACCCACGGTGCAATGGAAGTTGCAGAATAGATCCGCTTTGTACCACCCCAGCAATGGATGCAGCGGTGGGTGGACCTATGGAAACTTCAAGAGTGACTGTACCTTCGGGAGGACAATGCTCACGGGCTTGACCAAAGGCGTGAATTGGGCCCTAGGCTGCGTGGTCGTGCCTGCCCATGCTACGGTCCTTGCCTTGCCGATACAACGGGATATAGCGACTCGACGGTGGTGGTGATATAAGAGGTGTGTGGTGCCCTATGAGTGGGTGCATACACTAACTACTATTGAGCTAGAAGTCCCGCATTGACAGGTGTTGCAGCGGACTTGATGTATGCAACAACATTGCTTGGAGGGTCTCTCCTTTTGTTGGAGTTGTTGTTCACACCGTTGTTGGTGTTGCTGTTGCTGCTTGTTCCTAGGATGGATGTGGGAGATGTGGCCTACCTGGCGAATGCAGCGAGTGCAGGGAAACTGCCACTACGTAGTGAGCTTTCCATGCAAGCTACAACTCGGATCAGCGATGCAAATGTGGTGATAGGTTGTATGCTAAGTAGAGCCTCGGTATCTGCTGCGCTCCACAAATAACCATCTTGATAGATTCCTCATCCGAGGGTCTATCTCGAAATTGTGAGGCAAGAGCGCGCTAACGTCTGACATGCTCCCCAAATGGATCTTGGGGTTTCTACTTTGTGGAGGCAAGGTCTTCGCACATAGCAACCAAGTCGTGATTAAAGGAGTACTATTCCAAGAACGTCTAGCTGAGGTCGTTCCAAGTCTTTATCGGAGCCATATCCAAGGAAATGAACCACTTCAGTGCAGGGCTGGTTTGACTTTTCTGGAAGAGCCAGATTAAAACCTCTCATCAGTCTGCAGCTGCGCAAGATCTCCGCAGTACGCCCTCAGGTGTGAGATAGGGCAGCGTTTACCATTGTATTTCTCAAAATCAAGGACTTGGAAATTTGATGGGAGAGTTGCCTCCAGGAAATAGCAGAGGTTTGGGAATCGATAAGACTCGTAGTCTCCACCTTGCACTTGTGGAAGTGCTTTTTCGAGATCACCCAACCGTAGCGTGGAGGGCATCAGAGGTCGCCACCGTTGAGAGTGGTGCAGCTGGGGCAGGTCTTGCGTACACCGTATGGGTCGCATGAAGGTGCTCCTTCAGATCCACCATCACGTCTATTGGTGTCAGTGCATGATGGGAAGCGTACCCGTGTATTGGTGTAAAGTGTTGTGGGGTATATGTAGTAACCTGATTCTGATGCATGGAGATAGAAGGAGATGTATGATGAACTAGGTGGAGTGCAATGTCAGCGGGGTGCAACTGCGGTCCAGGACAGATCCAGGGAATGAGCTCTATGGGTGCTACACCACTGCCACGCTTAGAGGCTGGCCACCAGGTGCATAAGAGACATGCTGTGCTCTGACTAGTGGGGGGTGCTGCAGGCGAAGTCGGTCCCACCACCAAGGTTGCGAGGAACTGAGGCGATGGTTGGGGAGGCGATGCAGTGGGTGCACTATGACATGCAAGAGAAGGCAACAAAGGGACCTCTAGACCCGTAGAGGGAGCAGCAAGGGCTGGAACAATACAGAAGCCCATGCCCTGAAGCTTCTGAGCAAGCTCAATAAATTGTGGAGTGTGGACGACATGTGACCCGTCGGTAGCAGTGCCAGAGGTCAAGGTCAAAGACTCAGAGGATCCAAGAAGAGGTTGGACTCCAGATTGTCCAATAGGAAGAGATCCTATCAAAGATGTCACTGTAGGTGGTTGGGTGCCAAAGGTAACAGATCCAGTTAGGAGATAAGTCAGAGGCAGGGTCTCTAGAATACGCGCGGTTGTTACAGCGACAACCTCAATGACAAGCTCCGTAGTGGGATGAGCCTGCCAGTTTCTGGTACTCAAGGGATTCTCGATCATCAGGAAACAGTTGTCGGGAAGATGTCAGTGTCAAAGGAGGGATCGAGGAGGCAATCACCTCTAGAGTAGCAGAAGTCAAAGGCTCACCATGATGCTAGGCCATGGTAGAATAGGAACGAGTGAGAACCAGACTACGGTGATGGGACAAAGGGTGGATCCTAAGACGAGCTATTGTCGGCAACGACAGGTAACTCGAGCGAGGATGATTGAGATCTGTCACCAAATGGGAAACAGAGAACGAGAACTCTCGAGCTCCGGTAGAGGAACTCGCACAACAACTTGGACAAGAAAAACAAAAATCAGGGAAACCTGATGTGAGTACAACAAGAGACAAATGCAATGTAATTAGGGTGGCATGAATGACATGCTTGCATATGAATGCAAATAATATGCTCTCTCTCACCAATTAAGTGTTTCCTAAAAGGCCATCTACTCTAGAATCACACATGGGTAAATGGGTCTCTGACTCAGGCTAGAAAGAAAGGTCCCTGCTCTAAATCCTAGCCGAAGCGCAGGCGGTGAATAAGTGGTGCGTTGGTGGCCTCATCTCCTACAGTAGCAGGACTTGTACCCTCTACTAACACAGACACAACCTCGAACAAGAGGGGACATACTAGTAACACACCCTATGCCAAAGCTATAGAATGGGTTACCAGAGTTGTCCTTCGCAAACTATAGGTGGACTCATGGGAGAAGATGCACGCCCTATATAATCAATCATGCAATATGCTTTTGTGTCTTTTACTTGCAATTTTATTAACTAGGGGGGAAAAGAGTTTGAATTGGTCTCTAGTTTTGCCTTATTAATTGTTTTCATGAGTTTTTGCATTTTATTTTAAACCAGAAAGGGGAAACAAACATGTCTCTACTCTCTTAGTCATGTCAAATGAGAAAGGGGAAAAAACACACAAGTAAGGCAAGCAACAAGCAAAGAACAAGCAAAAGGCGTGATAATGGCATGTGCGAGTGTCGTGGCATCATGATTGTGAAAAGAAAACATCCATCCAATCAAAAGGCAAGACATATAGCATGTGAGTGCAGTGATAGAGCAAAACATCTAAAAGAAAGTGTGAAAGGCATGCTAAGTAAGCAAACAAACACAAGCAAGGCAAACATGCAAACATGTGAAGCCAAAAGCCTCAAGAAAGCAAGCAAAAAGTGACTAACCTGAAAGCCAGAATCTGCTAGTCCCCAGTGAAGTCACCAGTTCTGTGACCATGTCCTCCTGGGAATCTATAGACACCCCGATTTTGAGGTGACTCATTGATAGCTTTCAAGTTGTTTCTTTGGATGTGACTAACCCTTGAACCAACCCTAAACCCATAGCAAGTCCGCAACCCAATTAGAAAACCAGACCAGTAGGGGAGAGCACTTAGCTAGCACACCTACCTAGCACACCTCCCTAGCACACCTAGCCAACACACCTAGCAGGCGCACATGCCAGGAGCACATACCCGACGCACATCCCAGGAGCCCAGCCATTTCACAGGCTACGGGCTGCTGGCTTTCCTCCTCTCGTGGTTGTTACCTCTAGCAGCAAATATGCCATGGAATCTTCCAGGCTTTTCGTCTACGAGGCTCCCTACATTCCCATGAGTTACCCATGAGAAAATCCTATATAAGGACACCCATAGGCAACCATTAGGGGAGGTTAGAAACCTTGAGTTCAGCAATCCTGTTCTGAGCCAGCATCTTGTACGAGCTATATACTCTTTCCAGCAGCCATTCTCGTTTTCTGGAGCACTCCCTTGCATCCCAAAGCATCCTTGGTCCTTCCAGAGCAACAAGGATCTCTCTATCTTTGATATTTCAAGAAGGAACACCTTGAGAGGTAGGTTTTCTACCTCTTCTTTCTCCTTTAAATCTCACTTTAGAGACATGATAAAGCATGCTCGAAATCTTACATATGGTTTGATTTATCTGTGATTTTTGTGAGGTTTTTATGATAAATATGTTTGCCCTCCTTGCAAGATGATCTCCATGCAAGTCTATACCTCTGTTTGCGAGCATGTCCACTTTTATTTCTAGCTTAAAATCTGCATGAGTTATCTTCTTTTTACTGTTTCCTTGCACATAGATCTATGCCATGCACTTACATGTTCTTTGCACATAGAGATATGCTTGATATATCACTTACATGTGTTCTGATTGGATTTACCCATATCATGTTTATTCCGTGGCATATTGCATGTTTTCATACATGAACCCATCAATTCATTTTAGTCTTAAATACATGATTTACATGATGACTCTCGATCATGTGCATCCCCATCATGTTTTCAGCTTTTAACAATGGCATGAACCCATCTGCATTAGCATGAATCACTTGTCTCTTTTCTGGGATGGATTCTGGATCAGATTAAAGTCTGATCCAAATTCTCTGGGGCACACCACTCAGGCGCACCTTTCCAGCGCACCAAGTAGGTGCACCAGACTGGTTAGAGAGCGTAGCACTCGCATTAGCATCTTTGTTTGCATGGCTTTATCGAAGGCTTTAAGCTTGATTCTTTTATGGTTGATTCTCTGATATTTTAAGATTTCACATGCATGTTTTTGGTTTTAACCAGATGGTTTTTCAATTGTTTTCTCCTCTTGATATTCAGCCCTTGGCTAGAATCTGGTAGGCTGGTAGCACTTTACTCCTACGTGGAGAGCCTTGTGCATCAGCCCATGATCCAGTAGCATGGCTGAATCATGCATCCTTCATTTAGCACAAAATAGGTGGGACCTTGTGTGAGGCTACTGGCCCTTGAGCGCAAGGTCCATAGATATTGCATTTGCACTTCCTTCGCTTTAAAGGCATGGTTTCCAAGTATTACAGAATGATTTCACTGCGTACTTTTCCAGAATGCATTCCCTGACGTTTTGACTTTGCATAGTTTTCTGTTTTCCATCAGCACATTTTCCTGGCCCACCTAGATGCACATAGGTGGCGCACCAGACTGGAGCACCAGTCTGGCGCACCAAACAGGCACATAGGCCTGTTTTCAGTAGCACACGATAGGTTTTTATATGTTTTTGGCATGTTTTCTCGACTCGATTCGCTTATGAGTTTTCTTTGGTTTTCTTCCTTGATGCATTAGGAAGGCACAGCTATGATTTCGATTATTTTCATGCATTTTAGATTGTATTAGGCATATAGCAAGGCAAGGATGAAAACTCACTTGATATTTTAGATCTTTGATCTTATTATGCAATATTCTTGCATCAATACTTGTCCCGCAATACGAGTGATACTTCTGAGCATTAGGACACAACCCTACACATCATGCACTCATATTTTAGACGCCACACGCATTAGCATGGCATGGCATATCGCCCTTGGGTGTACAGCAAAGGCTGCAAAGCCGACATTTCATTAGCAATAGAGAAACCAATAGAAGACCGATTTATCAGGCGTACGAGGGTGCCTAACACCTTCCTCGTACGTAATAGGGATCCTTACCCGCATTTCTGGTTTATGAAGA
>JAMKQA010079049.1:0-10984 GCA_024699735.1 Posidonia australis
CTGCAATCTTGGAGAAATCCTGTATGAACCTTCTATAATATCCAGCCAGGCCCAAAAAGCTTTTGATCTCAGTCACGGTCTTGGGTCTAGCCCAACTATTGACCGCCTCAACCTTAGTTGGATCCACCTTAATACCCTCACTTGAGATGATGTGGCCAAGGAATGTAACCTCTTCCAGCTAAAACTCACACTTTGAAAACTTTGCATATAACTGGTGTTGCCTCAAAGTCTCCAACACCATCCTCAAGTGTGACAGGTGAGTCTGCACATTAGGGGAATACACCAACACATCATCAACAAATACCACAACAAATTGGTCCAGGTAGGGTCTGAATACCCTATTCATC
The DNA here is from genome assembly GCA_024699735.1 of Posidonia australis. Taxonomy (NCBI): domain Eukaryota; kingdom Viridiplantae; phylum Streptophyta; class Magnoliopsida; order Alismatales; family Posidoniaceae; genus Posidonia; species Posidonia australis. Next base: position 348 of record JAMKQA010079049.1, read on the forward strand.
AGATCCATGAAGGCAGCTGGTGCATTCGTCAATCCAAATGGCATAACCAAAAATTCATAGTGGACATACCGGGTACGAAAAGCTGTCTTCTGCACATCAATTTCCCGGATCCGCAGTTGGTGATACCCTGATCTCAAGTCAACCTTCGAGAACACTGAAGCTCCCTAAAGCTGATCAAAGAAATCATCAATCCTGGGCAGAGGATATTTATTCTTGATTGTAATCTGGTTCAACATCCGATAATCAATACAAAGATGGAGCGAACCATCCTTCTTCTTTACAAACAACACCAGTGCACCCCAAGGTGACACACTTGGCCTGATAAATCCTCTGTCCAGCAACTCCTAAAGTTGATTCTTAAGCTCTCTCAACTCCGTTGGCGCCATCTTGTAAGGAGCCTTAGAGATGGAGCTAGATCCCGACACTAGGTCGATCTGGAACTCAACTTCCCGGTGTGGCATTATCCCAGGCAAGTCCTCAAGAAAAACATCAAGATACTCCTGAACCACGGGTATATCCTACACCCTCAAAACTGAAGAAGAAGGTACTGACACACCCACTAGATATCCTACACATCCCTTAGATAAATGGTGGTAAGCTTTCATCGCAGAAATTATCTTCTTCTGTTCTCCTGGCCAGGTTCCTTGCACCACACACCAACCCTGGTCTAAACATTCAACCAAGACTCTCCTCTTGGCACAATCAATAATAGTTGAATGCTGTGCCAACCAGTCCATCGCCTAGATGATGTCATACCCCTGTATATCCATCACGATCAGACTGGCTCCAAAATCTCGGTCCCCTAACTTCACACTGACTGACCGCAAATATTTCCATGACAAGCTGTGCTCCCCTAAAGGAGTCACTACATCCAAATGGAAGGCCAATATGGCTGGTCGGTCCCCAACCTCGGCAGCAAAAGACTCATAGATAAAAGAAAAGGAACTCCCCGAGTCAAACAAAACTTTAGCCAAACAGTCAGCCATAAGAAAGGAACCTAGATAACACCAAACATCCATTAACAACAGAAACAACAACAAACACATAGGGAGAGCACCAAATACAGTAGTACACAAAAGGGAAAGGATACAATACAACATATCTCTAATCCTTACCCTCTACTATATCTCCCGATGGACCAGCATCTGGAGCATGGAGAACACTCGCCCTTTAGTTAGCTGACGGGGCGTGTCCCCAGCTGGATTTGCTGGTTCAGGATAGTTCCTTTGAATGTGCCCAGGCTTCCCACAATTGTAGTAGACCATCTTCTCAGGATTCCGTTGCCGATGGTAACATTGCGTTGCCATATGCCCCGGGCGCCCACAGATATAACAAGCTTTTCTTTTATCTGGGCCACTACTTGAACCAGCCTGACTGTATCCAGCTCCTCCCCCAGCAACAGACTCAGTGCGCCCGTTCCTATTCATCCTAGAGCTCCCAGAACTGCCTGAGCTCTGCCTCCCAGAAGCGAAAGATCGTGGAGCAAATGCCTTCCCCTTACTCTTGGGGTGATCCTTTAGGAATAATCTACGGTCCTCCTCATAGCGGGCCGCCAACTCCACTGCTCTAGCCAAAGTGGGGTACTCGTAGCCCAAGACCCTCGATCTGAGTGCTAGAGTCAGTCCTTCCACGAACCTCTTAGCTCTACGCTGCTCAGTGTCAAATGCCTGAGAGAACTACTCCAACCTGGTGAAGGCTGCCTCATATTCGACTACAGAGAAGCTACCCTGCTTCAAGTTTCTGAACTCCTTGTCCAGTTGATCTCGCTCATACATTGGAAAGTACTTCTCGTAGAAGGCTAATCGAAACTCCTCCCACAAGATCATCAGCAGGTCAGCGTTCGGGAATTTCATACGACGGGTGGCTCTCCACCACTGGTCTGCATCTCCCTTACACTGAAAGGTAGCCAAACGAACCCACTTCTTAGCTGGGCACTCCAGGCCCTCCAAAACCTTCTCCATCTCAAGCAGCCAGGCCTCACACTCTTCTAGCTTGCCCCTACCATCAAAAGTAGGCGGGCTCAAACGACGGAACTGCTTAAGCCAGGGGTCTGCCTTGGTCCCATCAGTATTATTCTTGCCAAAAGACTGGGCAAAACCCTGTATCATATGGCTCAGCTCCTGCAGAAGGCCTCCCCAACCACTGTCTTGCTCCTCGCCGGGACGTGCTGTGGGAGTCCTGCCTCTGCCCCGACCTCTAGGCAGCATCCAGTTGCCACCACAACCCAACAAACAAACAAGCAACAAAACAATCAGGTGCTATGATCCTCTACAGATCGAGCAGTCTACCTAAAGCCACAATGCCATACACCCTAAGCTATTGCACTTAGTGAACCTAGGCTCTGATACCACTCTGTAACACCCCAGTGCTACACAACAGTACAAGAACTACCCAAGTACAGCTAAAGAAGATAAATAGCTAAATAAATTAAATTAGAGCTAAACACCCAGACCTGTGTGTGGCAAACGTGGCTCGAAAAGATGCACCAGACTAGAACTACTCCTACACCTTAGCACCTGTAACAAGGGGACAAGAAAACACATGCGTGAGTGACAGGAATGTCACCTAGTACGCACCCCAAAAATAGAGCTAAAAGCCAAAGAAAACCATTGCTTAACGACAAATCATTTCCAAAACCACATGTTTAATCAAAAAACATGGAAAACAATGGTATTTCAAACTTTTTTTTCTTTTCATTCAAAACCTCGTGCTCTTTCATAAACCTTTATTCTCAACACTAGAGAAACAAATCATTTCATCTAGTTTCCTAGCCCAAAACATCATTTAAAAACCATAGGCTCAATTTGCCACAAACTGGGCTCGGAACTAGTTCACACACACAAATCCACACTTTCCATTCCAATACTGGTCACATCACCCTAGCCACAGGCAATCGACTTGGCCTCAAGCAGCTGGTGAGGATTCCATGTCACCACACCACACTGCAGTGCCGCTGTGAACCACCCCTTACTGTAGTTCAACTGCCTTGGCCGCAGCCTCAAAATGTACCCTCAATGGTACAAGCACGGCGTACGTCCTAGGGACGCCCTGGTGCCCGAGAAACTGGGGACTCTAACCCCAGCCCCATACAGCACCAGCACTGAGGGTAGTCCGGGTCTCTCATACCCTGGGTCCTGCAGTACCACCACAGTCTCGAGGCTCCTACCTGGGACCGTAAACTCGGCAACCACACTCACCAAGGACACGTCCCCGACCTATCTTGAGGTCTCACTACCTCGTCGGCAAGCCCTGGTTCCCTTGTGGTTCCTACTAAATTCTTTCATCTCTTTAAAATCATATGCAATTGGCTTTTCAAAACAATTAACAAAGCCATTTTCCATTCATAAACTCTTTGCAAATCACATGCAATTAAGCATCAAATCATTACCTGTGGTCCTTAAGCCCACACATTCTTTCATAGTCTTTACACCATGAAATCACCCATCACACTAGTCCATATCCATATCCATACACAAAAGCCATGCTTCAAAACTCATGGAAACATTATTAAAAACAACATACTAACATGCATCATCTTTCATGTCATTCCATGCACTCCATACATTTATCATGTATTTATCCACATTTAATCATCATTTCTATGCATTTAACAATGCAGTTCAGGGCTCAAAATCGGCATACCGTTTTTCCACTTTGGTATGCTGAGATCCCTTGATTCGGCATACCGAAGGGAACTTTGGTATACCGAAATTCTTCGGTATACCGAATCCCTGTCAGATTTATCAGGCTCAGGGGAAACGGTCAACCGATTTCCTCCAGTCGTCCATGGCCAAAAACACGGGGTACCGCCTAGGGGCATTTCGTTATGCTGAAACAAATTCGGCATACCATTTTCTGCTGTTGCAGAAAACTCCCCAGGCCACCGTCTTCCTTTCTCCCCCAAGTGGGAGTAAGGATCGGACCCCCCAAACATGCCATTAAAATTACCAATAAAACATGGGGTGTAGGCCTCCCAGTCTACTCCAAAACCCCTCAATCAAAACATGAATCCATTAAGCATGCTGTTCTAACAAAAATCGTAAAGGCATCAAGCCCAAACACATTCACTGTAGCATGCTTCAAGAACATCCATGAAAATCATACAAAATGCCCATAAATCGACATGATATCAAAATGCTTATATCATTCATCTCATTCCCAACATTTCCACATTTTGTTTGCATGATTTAAACATCATTTTCATGATTTCTTCCCTTCTACCCAATATGACTCAACTGCGGAAGAACATAAGGGAAAATAGTAGAGAAACGTGTACCTAGCTCCGACGAGCCTCGCGTACCCTCACATCGGCGGTGCACGGCACTAACCCAGCTTCCCACACTCGCGCGAGCTCCTCTGACGTGCGACACATCCGCAGCCCCACACTCCCTCTCGCCCTAACTCTGCTTCTCTGCTTCTCCCACCATGCCGCCCACCTCCTCTTAACGCCTCTGACGCCTGCCATCCCCGAATCTCGTCGACGGCCACCAGCTGCACGTAGCTCTGGACGGAGGGGACGGGACGAGCAGCCCTTTCCCCGCTAGGTTCACGAGATTTGGAGCAGCAGTCACGGGCATGGAGAAGAGAAGACGGGTAAAGGCATCGTGTGGCACAACTGGCTCTTGACCGAGTCAAAGCCCAAGCCCAAGTGGGTCCACCACAAGCACGGGTCCCAAAGCAGAACCGACTCACTAGCCATAAAAAGCACACTACAGGGGAGAAACCAAGGCACAAAACATAGAGGGAGTCCACAGCCAACCCACACAAACTGGATTTACCATTAATAAACCATACACAATTAAGTACAAGAAATTCATGGTTTATATTAAATGGAAAAAATCCAGGCACAGATGTTACATACAGCTAGATGCTCTTGTGGTGTCTGAGCAAAACAGAGGTTGATGCTGTAATGCTGCAATTTCACACTGGAACGTGCGAGTCGCACATGAGTGGAATATTGCTAGCCAAGAAGATCATGTTGCAAGGCTACTTCTGGTTGACCATGGAGGCAGTCTTTTGTTGTTTTGTCTGAAGATGTCACGCCTTCTAGATTCATGGGAACTTGATCCAAGCTCCACCGCTGTAGCTACACAACATGTCCTCACCATGGCCTTTCTCCACTTTGGGAATCAATTTTATCAGTGCCATTCACCCAGTGACTTCAAGTGGATATCGCTTCATCTTGGTGGCCATAGACTATTTCACCAAGTGGGTAGAAGTAGCCTCCTACAAGATGGTTACTGCCACTACGATAGAGAAGTTCCTCAAAAAGAACATTATAGCCTAGTACGGCGTTCCACATGCTATTGTCTTAGACAACAGGAAAAACATCACTGCCAAAAGGATTGAAGACTACTTGTAGGACTTCCAAATCAAGCATCACCAATCTTCTCCGTATTGCTCGTAGATGAATGGTGCAGTGGAGTCAGCCAACAAAAACCTCGTTAAGATATTGAAGAAAATGGCAGAGACTTACAGAGATTGGCACGAGACACTTTTGTATGTCTTGTAGGCCTACAAGACTGCAGTTCGGACATCTACAGGAGTGACTCCTTATTCGTTGGTCTATGGCATGGAGGTGGTGTTACCCGTCGAAGTAGAGATTCCCTCCCTTAGGGTGTTGAAATAAGTAGAACTTGAGGAGGTTGAGTGGATAGAAGATCGCCTTGTGCAGTTGAACTTGCTTGATGAGCGCAGACTACAAGCCATGCGCCAAGCATAATGCTACCAGAAGCATATGGCTTGATCGTACCAAACGAAGGTCCAATCGATGGCTTTTGCACCAGGGGATTTAGTCCTCTGTGGAATCCATCTCCCCAACACCTGTGGCAAATTTCGGGCCAATTGGTACGGTCCCTTCTTTGTAAAGAAGGTTTTCTCCAGAGGCGCTACATTTCTTGAGAGCATGGACCAAGAAGAGTAGCCAGAACTAGTCAATGCATGCTACTTGAAGAAGTACTACCAGTGACTGGAGGTCGTATCCTCATCCTTGCAAAGCCAACTACCATCCCAAATCTTTTGCTTGCATACCTCTACCCATTGCATCCATGCATGTGCTATCGATTACATCTGCATTCATGCATCCTAGTTAATGTTTACTCATGCATTCATACTCTCACTTGTTACACTACAATCTTTCCATGCATGCACAACAATCTGCATCACAATCATAAGCATAGCCCTATGAGGAAAAGCTAGAAAGCCCGGCCTGTTGTGGAAGGAGCTGTCGCATCCCTAATGGACGCTATCACTGTGTCCTAGCGAGAGAGGGAGCCACCACTCAAATAAGAGTCAAGCGAAGCGTTCAAATTCTTTTCAACTAAACACCCCTTGAGGGAGAAAAAATGATAGGCTAAGAGAGAGTGTGTGAGAGCTAGAAAAAGATATGAGAAAAAGGACGTAAAAGAAATAAGAAGATAGAAGTTGAATGCAGAAGCCAGCCTACAGAGTGAGGCAAGTCGGTTACCTCCACCCTTGAACCCTTCACTTGGAGAGGAGTAGAAGTAAGCCTCTGAAGCCTCCCCCACATATAGAGGAACTAGCCACCCCTCACAAATCCACCATCATCAGATCAGGCCCAATTACCTCCAAAACGTGGAAGAGCAAACCTATATGCCTATGAGGGAGAAAAGAAAAAAAGTAATCTCAGAAAAATGGGTGTGGAGCCCACATAATTTGACCTGGAGCTAAAATCTTGCCATCACCCAACACATTATCATCATCCCCCATTGAGAGCCACCAACTACCTAGGCATTCAGATAGAGTCTATTGGGTTGACAAGCATTTTATTCTTCCGCATTCAAATAGGTAGTATTGGTATTCCAAGACTGAGGGCAAAAACAACAGCTCCCATGCATCATACCTTTTTGAATGCAGCCATCGCATCATTAACATAATCTGGCATTTGGCTTTGCAGGTTTTGTTGGGGTATAGCTAGGGGCATGCTAGCTGCCTTTATGGTTCTAGGCTAGTGGAAGGATATCTTTGACCAGGGGCATGTTAGATGCTTTCTGGCAAAACCCTCCAACGTCTTCTACTAGGGACATATTAATTGCCCTTTGATAGGACATCATAGGTGTAGACACCCCATATGCTTGCAGTTGGGCCCTAAACCTAAACCCCAACCCAAAACCCTAAACCTAGCGTAAACCCTAGTCCAAAACCCTAGGCTTACCAAACCCTAGTCTAAAACCCTAGACGTAACCCTAAACCCTAAGCTAGCCTAAACCCTAAACCCTAAACCTTAATCCAAAACCATAAGCTAGCCTAATCCCTAACCTAAACCCTAAACCTAGCCCTAAACCCTAATCCAAAACCTTAAGCTAGTCTAAACCTTCAACCTAACCCTAAACCCTAATCCAAAACCCTAACAACCCTAACCACTTCCCACTCCACCATAACAACTTCTAACCACCCATAACAACCCATAACAAACTACCTAGCCATTGCAAGCCTATAAATACCTCCATTTGCAAGAGGAAAAAAGGGGAAAAAAAGGAGAGAAAAAACATGCAAATTTGAGAAGAGAGCAACTAAGGAGAATTGTTCCAACCAGAGGAAGCTCAGATCAGAGAGGAAGCTCAGAGAGGAAAAAATTTAAAGTTCAAACAGCTCCGGCCACCTCTCCGGCGAGCTCCGACAGTCTCCGCCGACCTCCTCCACTGCCAACTCAGGTAAGTCTCGATCCCAGTCCAATTTCTCTCAATTTCAATTCCTTAAGACCTCCCCAATCTTCCTAAGTCGATTCCAGTAAGGCCATGTAGCTTCAGTGGCCTAAATTAGAGCTTTTTTGAGTTCCGAATGCGATTTTCTGATAGGAGAGGTGGGGGCACAAATCTAGTGAGTGAATCGTGCCCTACTGAGTGTAGATTGGTTGCTTCTCTTCCCTCCTTGCTCCTCCTCCTCCCTTGAAGCTTTTCATTCAACCTGGACGTCGCTGGAGAAGGGCTGCCGGATGCAGTTTCGCTGTCGCCGGAGAAGACGACCCTTGGAAGGGGTCGACTGGGTGCCTCATGCCTCACAGCGCCTCTTCGACCATCAAGACAAGTTCGCCTACTCTCCCCTAACACACTGGAGCACACAAGACCTCGCATTGAAGCCCGATTGTGTCCAGTAGCCGCCGTCGTTGGAATCATCGCAGGGCATTTCTTGGGAGGGAAGCTCGCATAGCATTTCTTGCCTCTAGATGGTGGAAAACACTCCTCTTCGTGCCTTCAGTCTTCCTGGAGCTTTGGTCTGCCGTTCTAGCTCCTCTAGTGACCTCTTCTTCTCCATCACTGTCGTCGGAGTCGTGACAACGGCGAGTGAGGTGGGGAGAAGACTGGGATTGCTCGTTACCAGATCCAAGCCATTGGATCTTCCCCTCATCCTTCCAACTTGCTCACAGTAGGTTTATATGCCCAATCAGGCATTAGGGAGGCCTTAAAAGGCATCCTAGATGGCCGTCGATGGCGAGATTCCATCGCCGATGGCTGTCGTTCTTTCTTTTTAAAAATAAAAGCTTCTTTTAAAAAACTCTGTTTCTTTTATTTTGTTTGCAACTAGGTCCTTTTATTTTGCTTTTAGTTCACTACACTAGTTTTTTAATCATTTTAATAATGATTGGTTTTGTAAAATTGTAGTGTGACCCTTGTACATTTTTGTTAATGTTTTCCAAGCTTTAATTTTTGACATAATACCCTCTGATTTACTTTTCATTCATTTTAAGTCTATAATTTGCACAGAAAACCCTGAATTTCATTAAAATTGTTTTGTATGCATGATTTTCTCACACAATTGCAAACTAAACCCTGGAGATTCAAATTTTTACTCAAATGTGCTCAGAATTGCATTTTGAATCCTGAACTTCACTGAATTTATACTGATGCATGTTTTTCTGGCATATTTGCAAGTCAGTCCTTGAAACTTCATGTTTTCATCCATGAGTCCATTATTTTGCACATTTAACATTAAATTTCTTCAAAATTACATTAAACACATGTTTTGCTGACAAAATTGCAAATTGGACCCTAGGAATCTTGATTTTACAAAAAATGCACAGTTTTACACATTTAACCCTCAACTTCTTTAAAATTGCATAAAATGTGTTTTCCTAAACATGTTAGCTGATTTGGCTGGGGAATCTTAGTTTTTATTCATGACATGTGATTTTTGCACAAAGGCCCTTGGAAATTTACATATTTCTCCTATACTTGCATTTTGTACATTTTGTCACCCTTTTTCATGCATATATTCTCATGCCTTCTTTCTTGCATCATGTACACATTTCCAACTTATTTGAAACTTGGTTTTCACATTATTTCCCGGATTTCTTTCAATTTTCACAATTTTGATTTGATTTGGATTTCCATCGCCTGAGGGCGTACATTAACAGGCTTGACAATGTCGTCATTGACCCGAATGAGGATTATTTTCTCCCATTTGATTTTCTCATATTTCTTCAAATTTCTGCTGATTTGCGTAACGCTTCTCGAGTATTCTCGCTTTTCCTCGTCGCCCAAGGGCATACAGTAAAATGACATTTTCAAAGCCTACATTGTCCCTCGAATTATTTTCCGTATTATTTCTTTTCTTCTCTTGGATTTGGCATGTTTTCACATTCATCTTAGGCATGTGCATTTAGAGTAGACAAGCATACACACAACAAACCATTAGCAAGTAGGAAACCTAGAAAGACTGATTTCTTTGGGCACATGGAGGTGCCTAACACCATCCCCATGCGTAACAAGAATCCTTACCCTTTCTCTGGCCTGCATTGATTTGTGCACTACATCCATTAGGCACGGAGCATACATGTGTTTTCTTTGAGTTGATTTCTTTAGGTTTTCCCCTTTGTGTTTGGTTTTCCTCGTATTTCCATTAAAAGACTAGGTGGCTACTTCTTCTTTTTATTCTTTTCTTATCCTTCATTGGTGTTTTCGAGTCTAGTCTCCTTTTTCAGATTCACCATCTTCGCCATGACCATATTGGGACTCCTCGTGTGTTTCCACGCACCTTGGAGTGTTGTGCAAGGTTCCACTGGCATGGTCACAACAGGCTACTTCCAATCAGGGGCATGTCAACTATTTTTTGTTGAAGTATCTCATTCGCATCCTGTTGAGTCAAGACAAGTCAGCCACCTTTAGGGCCAAGCTCCAGTCCACCACAGTCACCATGCGAAGAATAGAGCTGGAGAAAGTGGAATAGAACAAGGCCAGCCCAAGCCTAGAATGTAAAAGAGAGGCCAGAATTGGTGCCGCTAAAGCACAACAATTGACCCATTAATGGTAGTAGTGGGCAGATGGGGCTAAAGACTTATGCACCAGCACAAGCAAACCAAACAGCTACAAATTGGGCCATTGGACCACCCCTAGAATTCAAGGGCACCAGTTATAGGCCATGGCATCCAAGAACTGTGGAAGGGTGCTGTGGAATGAGCAAGTAGACAGCTTGTGCGAGAAACACATGGGATGCTTCATTCTCAATTTTACCTTTGGGGTTTGCATGAGCACATGACATTCAAAAACTGAAGACAACAAGAATAGAAGTGCAAATCGAAAGGTGTTAGAAATATTGCATTAATTTTGATGATTACTTGTGAGTGCATATTTTCATAATTATTAAAGCATGAAAAAGATATAAAGTGCTTTCTGTATAAA
>JAMKQA010079050.1:0-11287 GCA_024699735.1 Posidonia australis
ACCTAGGCTCTGATACCACTTGTTGTGCCGAGTGGAGAAGAAGAAATCAAATACAATCCCCAAAGCCAAGCATCCAATCCTCCACAGATGAACCTCACATGAAACCCTAGATCTGGAGAGAAGAGGAAGGTGTTCTCTCTATTCAATTAGGGTTACACAAATGACAAAAAGGTTACATAATCTGTGCCTTAGCCTACTTAAATACTAGAGCACCCAAATGGTCAAATCACCAAACAACCCTGAAACAAAAACATAATTCAAGACATATTTACAACATTATATCTTTGGAAAATTCTTCCAAAATTCCCACAAAATCGGCACATCAGCTATCTTGCAAAACCACCACTAATGGCCTACAATCCCATCTCAAATGGGCAAAATAAACCAATCAAAAAACCCTTGAAATTTTTTTTATAAAATCAACTAGGGCCTGATTTGGCATACCGAATGGAAACGGTCGACCGAATTTGGTTCAGAAACCCAAATCGGTAGACTGAAATTCTGATCAAACTACCAAAATTCCCTAACCTGGATGACTAAAGTCACTCGATCGACCAAACCAATCAACTGGTCAACACTCAAGGTCCAGAATGGTAGACTGAATAAATTCGGTCAACCAAAACAAGGCCCAAGGGACCTATCGGATAGCAAAATGGCATATCGAAATCAGTTTGGCATACCATTTTCTACGAAACTTGAAAAACGACCCAAACCTTTATCTGACTCATCGCCCAAAATGGGAGTGAGAGGCGAACCCACCAAACAAAATTCACAATCCACAAGATAAATACGAGACATAGACGCACATGTCTTCTCCAAACCACACAAACAAAACCACAATCCATGCATTATAGTTCAAGATAAAAAATCGCAAAACTGAGAAGCCCAAAAACGAGCATAGTACATTAAACACAATAAATTCGCCATAAATGCACATAAATTCTAGAAATCATTCCTAAGCATTAAATTCATGCAATTCTCATTTCTAACATTTTTACACAATTTTGAGGAGAAGGGATGGGGTATGCACCTAAGACGGCCCCGACACTACCTCCGCCCAACTCCAGCCAACCACGCACACCACTGACGATCCTCTAGCCTTCGCACGTCCTCGGCTGCACTTAAAGCTCACTCGATGCCAAGGAAGAAGTCTGGAGTCTCTCACGTCAGTCGATCACCATAGCATCCCCCTCCACCTCACTCTCCCACTCTCTCTCATGCATCGTAGGGGAAGAAGAAGAAGAGGAAGAAGAAGAAGTGGGGGAAAAGGGGAGTGGAAGGAAGGGGAAGAAGGAGAAGAAGGGGAAGGAGTGGCAGTGGCAACATGGTGCGCATGGGAGGAAGAAGGAGGAAGAGGAAGTTCGCAGGGGAAGAATGAGGAGAAGAATGTCAGAGAAGCTTCTGTCTCTCCTTCCTTTTAAATGCATGGGAGAGGTTACTATGCACACGTCTAGCAACCCAATGCATGCATGCTCAACTACATGTCCTTGGCCAACCGCCAGTCTCAGCGTACGAGACCAACAACCCAACACTACGTGCACATCCACACGTGCATAGTGGCACAAGCACAGACTTAATGATGAGGCACAGAATAATCCAAACAGTGAGACCCAAGCACAAAATTACAAAATTACCAAAATAGCCTTGCACCAGTAACACCCGCACATCATAAAATTCATTAAAAGTATATTTACAATTAAATGAATTTCTAGGTGTTACAACAAGCATCAAGGAATTGATTTGAAAAACTTACTACAGTTGTTAAAGACAATGGTTTTCAGCAAAGTAGAGCAGATCATTCACACTTTACAATGAAAGCATATGATGGGTAATGCCTTTGCCTTGGGGATGCTACCTAACAATAGTATCAACTAACCAACTACAATAATAATAATATAATAATTAAAATAATTGGAAATCTACCTAAGGGTAACTACCCAGATCTATGTGCAACTAGTGCCTCCAGAACACGTGCACTGGGGAAGGGACTGCGCTCCAAATTTGCTCCTGAAACCAAAATCAAACAAAACACAAGCGAGTGACATTAAGTCACCCAGTATGCGCTCAACTACAAGAAACCACGAGAAATCTTGATTGTTACAAACTATTTTCTGAAACCTCAGTAAAACCACAAAATCGATTCACCAATACCTAGAATTCTCTTTTCCAAAACTATGCCATTTCTAAACCATTTTATTTGTCAAATATCATGCATTTTAAATCATTTCATGCATTCCGAGAAATCACATTCTCAACCAGATCTAGCCCAAACCATAAGGCTACATATGACTCAAAATACAAACACACATTGGCTCGTAATTGGTTCAAACCACGAGTCTCAACTCTACTAGAATCTAGCTAAATCCAAAGGCCAAAACACACTTTGATTCTAGGTCAAAACCACACACATATCATATTCATAATTTTGTAGTGTCACCAAGCGATAACAATCGGTGACGTAGCAACTCCAATCCTACTACACTGCTGCGGTGAAATTCCCCATATAGGAAGACACCACCCTGGTCAATAGGCCTCAACATAATTTATTCATTTACAAAGCACGAGGATACATCTTTCCTGACATCCCATTAGTGTTTGGACACCCAGGTTTCACATTCCCAGGCCCATCCAACACCAACACAAAGTGGGGTAACCTAGTCTCTTCCAATTGCCCCAAACCTCGACAACCATGTCTTGGACTGACAACCGGTCTCATCGAGGTCGCACACCCCTACCAGTTGCTGTCCTAACACCACATAGATCCGAAACAAACATTGAAATCTCTTTTCAAAAACCAATTCTCAAAACACTTCTATTATAGGAAACACATTTCACGAATCATCATTCCCATCCACTGGGGTTTTCATCAAAATGTAGTATGCCAAAAACCACTTAAAACCATTCACATTAGCTCTTAATGAAAACCTCATTCATTTGGTTCAAGGGCCTGATTGAAATTTGCTATAAGCACAAGGGCTTGTTTTGGCATACTGAAAAGTTCCAGAGTGCCAAAAATCCCTTATTCGACATACCAAAACATTTTGACATGCTGGTCCAAGCGAATTTTCTGAACTTCTCCGTTTTCCCCTACACATGTTTACCAGAATGGGAGCCGTCGGCAGACCCATCTCTAGTGAACCACAATTCATACAAAAACTATAAAATATACTACACTAAGCATGCTATCAAATGAGACATGTTTCAACCAAATCTAGTAAACATATCTCATGCAATAAAATCACAAAGGCGTGAAACCAATTTGACATATACTATAGCACATATATGAAAGTCCACCCAAAATCCACAATAACTCCACGAAATTGCAAGATCTATGCACATGTAGGTAATCCAACCATTTCACATAATTTACATCATTTTTTATGATTTTATCATAATTTATCATGATTTTTATCATTAAACCACAAAGCATATAAAGGAAAGGAAAGGCAAGACACATACCCTCAAGGAGATCTTCGATGTTCTCGAGCCACTCTGGTAAGCCTCCCTCACCTATGGCGTCCTACGAACTTCCCTAACCATCAGTCGAAACTTCGACGGCATCGCACACACTCAGCCCAGTCTCTCGGCTCCTCTCCTCTAGTTCCCCTTCCTCTTGGCCTGCTAGCACTTGTGCCCCTAAATGCCACCACCCCATCCTCCTCTTATCACCTCCCACACCTACCATCTCTGCTTCCCTTACCAGTCGTCCCAGCTTTCACCAAGCCTAGCGTGAAGAGATGGGACAGGTAGGCTATGTGGTAGGAAAGAAGCTCGTGATGGGAGGAGTACTGTGCTTTGTTTGACTAGGGCTCAACCTAGGTTCCATACACACATGAGAGACACAATGAGCTAGAAAGCCACGTAAACCAAGGAAACCAACATACACAACCACAGAGAGAGAGAGACACACACACATTGGGCCAACAACACACTGATCGTACCAAAGCAAACCATATTACACAAATATCACAAATATTCTTATGGTTTACAATATTTTGAATAATTAGGCATAGATGTTACAGATGTTTTACGAAAGTGTTGATATATGTTGATGATATTCTGAATGTAGGAAAAAATGAGTCTACCATTGCAAATGTGAAAAGGATCTTAAGTGATAAGTTCCATATTAAAGATTTAGGCATGCTTAAATATTTCCTTGGCATAGAAGTTGCTAAATCAACAAAAGGAATTTGTATTTCACAATGGAAATACACATTAAACATATTAAAGAATGCAAGTTTAATGGGAGTCAAACCAATTGCTTTTCCTATGAAACAATATCTTAAACTTGCTTATGAAGATGGAGCTTTATTACAAGGTCCTCTCCTATATAGAAGACTAGTTGTAGGTTGATCTATTTAGCCATTACCAGACCAAAAATCAAATTTGCTGTTAATCAATTGAGTCAATTTATGCAAGCCCCTTTCAGTGAACATTATAATGCTTCTTTTAGAATACTAAGATACCTCACGAGTTCACCAAGACAACGAGTTTTCTTTTCTAGAAATTCAAGGTTAGTCTTGAGATCATATTGTGATGCAGATTGGGCTTCATGTCTTATTACAAGGAGATCAAGTAATGGTTATGCTATTTTCAATGGGGAATGTTTAGTTTCATGGAAAAATAAGAAACAATTGCAACATACAACTTTGAAATCATCTGCAAAGGTAGAATATAGGTCCATGGCAGCAACTAATTGTGAAATACCATGGATGCTATATCTATTGCATGATTTGGGTATTGAAGGAAATAGCTGATCTGTGAACTAAACCTTTGGGAAATGCTCAACTTAAATATCTAGTAAACAAGTTAGGAACATTACATGTACATGCTCTAACCTAAGGGGGAGTGTGAATTACGACCTGTACATGTAATCAATTAAGTTAGTTAGTTTGTTATGATCTGAGTCACGTGTAAAGAGTTGATTAGTTCATTGTAACAAGTTGTATTTTGTAACTAACACCCATATAAATATATAACAATAGATGAGTGAATGATTATTTGATTCACTTTCATTAATTCAAATTTATCACATCTATTTAATCATAACGGGGAGTGGGAGATTTTTTTTTATTTGTTGAGGTCATGTCTTAGTAGAGAGGAAAACTCACACTCATAGGTGAAAAAAAACCCACATTCAAATAGGAGGAAAATAATCTTAAAAATATCTTCAATAATCTATTATTGGGGGGATTCAAATTCTTGTCTACTGTACCATTAAAAGATAATGCAACCAATTGAATTATGAGCATTTTGATTAGGATAGGTCCAAGCAATAAAAGTTTCTATGAAGTATATTGTTACATATCATAAGTAGGGCAAACAAGGATTGAGAAATGCAAAACTAAACATGTAAAGGATCACTAGTAACCATGTTCGCTATATGTGATCTTTTAAAATTTTTAACTTGGATTTGATTATAATAATGCAAAGCAAAAGTGGATAATTTTTTGTTACAATCAGATTATCATGAGTTATAATAATGCAAAGTAGAAGTGTAAATTAACTTTTACCATCAAATTTTAATGTTCCATTCAAAAGTTAAAGAAACCCTCTGAAAATCTAAAATTAGAGTGTATTATTGTAACGACACAAATTGGAAATAGCAATTCGAGCCAGATATTTTATTGGTGTTTTCTGACTTTCTTGGTATTAGATGAAGAGTGTGGTGCATTTTGATGTTGGATGCATGTAGGCATGCATTTAATACCAGTGGTCTGTATAGATCAGATGCAATTTGCTAATGCACTTTTTTGGCGCAAATTGTTGGCGTAGGAAGTGCAGATCTCAGAACTTAGGACTTAAGCTGTGTTTATGTGGTTTTGTCGTCGTTGCTTTGTTTTGGATGTCAGGTCTTGGTGTTTTGGAGTTGAGTTGCCAAGTGAACCCTTGTGGAGGTCCTGAGGATTGTGTCGAGATTGTGGAGATTTGTTGGTGCATTTGGGTAGTTGCTCTCCCCTGGTACGAGCCACTTAAGCTGTAAGTGATTGTGCAGTTATGCTTGGGTGTTTGTGGCCCTTCTCGAGAGTGGCTTCCTGCGTAAGCTACCTACAAATCTTCCTTCGAAAGTCAATTTTGAATCTTCTTAGAAAAGCTACTCGTGAGTCTTCCTCTAGAGGCCACTTGTGAATCATCTTCAAGAAACTACTCGTGAGTCTTCCTCCAGAAATCACTTGTGAATCTTCTTTGGGAAGCTACTCGTGAGTCTTTCTTCAGAAGCCACTCGTTTGTCTTCCTTCAGAAATTACTTGTGAATCTTCTCCGTGAAGCTTCTTCTGTAAGCCATTTGTGAAGCTTCCTCTGTGAGCTATTGATGAAGTTTCTTCTGTAATCTATTCGAGAAGCTTCTTTTGTAAGCCACTTGTATAGCTTCCTCCATAAGCCACCTACATCTATATAAAGAGAGGAAGAAATGTAAAGGATGGGGAGGAGGAGGAGAGGAGCATAGGGAGAGGAGAGAGTGAGGGAGAGGGAGGAGGTCTAGCTCGTGGGAGGTGGTGCTGTCGCCATTCGTGTTCATTGGTGAAAGGTACACACCTCATAGACCATTCTATTTTAATGTTAAATTTGGATTGTAGGAGTATGGTAGTGTGATTTTGTGGTGTAATTACTTAAAATATTTTAAAGAGATTTATAGTAGTCGTATGGCCATTAATGGCATCGGGTACACTATTTGGATGAATAGTGTCTGTAGGCTTTGTTTAATGATTTCTTGGGATCTGTTGGTTGAATCTTTATGTTTTTGGTACCAGATTGTAAAGCTCGTCAAGATTTTCAGCTTGGTATGTTGTTTGTGATTTTTAGATAAAGAATGGATTTTTAGTATCAAAAAATTAGTTGTAGTTAATTAACGAAAAGTGTTTTGGGCAATTTGCATTTTAACTCCTCAAGTTGTGTAAATTACTTTTAGATCCCTAGCTTACGGTAATTTTACGCCTAGGTCCCTATGTTTTATGATAATTACCTTTCAATCCATGAGTTTAGTGGAATTTAAATTTGACTCCCTAACTTTGTGGAAATTACTTTTTAGTCTTTAGATTTTGTATAAATTACATTTAAGTGCATAAGGACTTGTTTTTAATGATTTTTGATATGTTTAGAGCCATATTAACCTTGTAGGTAATTATGACGTAATAATAATTAGGAGAATCATTAGAGATGATTTAAGGGTAGCCTAAAAGACATTATCAATATCCCATTAGATTATGGTTTAGCATAAAAGATTATACGACTTAGAAATACTAAGTCTTTCCCTTATTGGTTTAGAATGGACTTTAGGATTAATGTTTAATCCTAGGAGTAGTTGATTAGTATGGTTTGGGTGTGGTGCATCAAATAATGTATTTGGTGGCATTGTTTGGGTGTTGGCACTAAGTTGGTTGTGGCTTATATGAGACATAGGCTAGTAGATGTCATACATCCTAGCACCAAGACTTAGAGTTCTGGGTGAGTATGGTGTATGGTGTTTATTCTTGTAAGTTATGTGGGACTTTGAGATCGTTGTTTGGACTTTGTGTGGTTTTTTCTGGGTAAACTTCATACCCAGAAGGGTGTTTTTGGGCTTCTCTGAGTTTGTATTGGAAATATGATTTCAAATGATTTTCAAAGGATTTTGGGGAAAATATGGATGCTTTGGAAAAGGGTTTCTCCAATGATTTTAATAGTGGTTTTAAGCTTGTGATTTTGCCATGTCATGGTTGGTACAATGTTCTGTGATGCTTTTGAGTTAGCTTTCAAAATGCTTTCAAAATGGTTTTCCAAAAGGATTTTGAAAAAGGAAATGCAAAGTTTTGCAATGGTTTTGGAAAATATTGGAGGTTTTTGAAAGGGGACCAAGATATCTAACCTCTCAGTCAACTTCTAGGGATGGGTGATACCACTAGGGTCGTGAATTACTTGCTTAGGATGAGGTCCGTGTATTTTGTGATTTTTTGAGGATCAAGAGATCGATGCTCTGGGTCGACCTTCCAATGACGGGTGATACCTTTGGGATCATGAGCTGCTTACTTAGGTTGAGGTGCACGTGGTTTTCGTGGTTTTGCTGATATTTGTAGTTGTGGTTTGAGGTGCTGGCTGGACCTAGAGTTGAAAGAGACTCTGATTGTTCTAAACACTAAGGTTAGGACGCCGAGAAGACGTACCTTGTGGTTTGTCCTGAGTGAAGGATAGCTAGCCTAGGAGTAGGGTGAGTAGGCTTTCTTGGAGTATGACTAACATTTAAGGGTCCTACAAGTGGTAGGATGTCGGAATGGGCAGACTCCTCCAAAGGGTGGTTGTCCGTAGTAATGCAGACGTCGTGGTCGGTCCTCAATAGACTACTTGTGGTCAGTGTCAGTTGCTTGACGTCAAGCAACATGACACATTGTGTTTGGCTTGTCGTTGTGGTGTTGGGCCTATGTGGCGAGGTGCATTGCGCCAGAGTGGCGCTATTTGGGGTGATTGTGCCAAAGTGGTGTTATGGCTTTTGCTGTATCTTGGTTTAGAAGATCAAGCTCTAGTCTAGAGAAGAGCATGTGGTTTGGAGTAGAGGCTCCATGCTAGTTTTTGTTATTTGTGTGTTGCTATGGAAGGTGTTTAGGATGCTATAGAGAGTATTCAGACACTGATGGTTGTCTGGTACGCACAAAGAGTGCGTGTGACTAGGTTGTGTGACTTCTGGTGCTTTGGTGTGGTTTTGGGCTTGATCTGGCAAAAGTAGCCATTTCAAGTGCGATTAAAATATCTTAAGAGAACATGCATATAGTTTTAGAAAGGAAAAGAGAAAAGAAGTTTTAAAAGGATTTGTTGTTTACTGGACAATAGTGGCTTGTCTTGTTTGTGGTATTGTGGCATCCGAGAGAGAGAGATGCCTATATTTGGTTGTTCCTCGGCATAGATGGCTGAATTGGTTGGTGTTTTAGGTGGGATATGTGCTGGGTGATTGTCTTGAGTGGCCACTCATGTGTGCTTTGAATTGTGATTTTTGTAGGTACAAGACTAAGAGTTGGTTTGCTAGTGCATATAGGATAGAATCACACTGCCATACATTATGGATTCTGGTGAGTGTTTAGTTATGGTTTTATTTTATATTAAATATACCAAGTAGTGTATGCTTAGATTTGATTTAGTCTCAGAATTTGTGTAATTGTACTTGAAATAAAAAGATAAAAGGAAAAATGAAAAATGTGGCTAAGATGAGTGGTAGCGACTTAAGGATCATTACAATTATAGTCATGATGTTGATAAAAAGAATGTTTTTGAGATTTCTAATATTTTAAAGAACTATGTGAGACAACAATTACCTATAGAGTTGTGGTTGTAGGTGACGGAGTAATAGTTGTGTAATTCTAATGTCAATACCATACCTTCTACTTGTTTGTAAATTCGAAATAATAATTTTTTTGAACCTAATTCAAAATAATTAAGGAAAAGCAATTATACTAGACAATATTTTGTTGACGAAATCAAAATGTAAGGTAATCAAATAACAAGGAATTTGATTATATAGAATTAAATTTTATTGTAAGAGATGACATGAAAATAAAGTACAATGTTAAAATTATTAAAATTTATAATTAATTAGATAATGTAAAATTGACCAATGATTGTCAAAATTACTGAACTATGGTTGGAATAACTCCAACGATCGTCAGAGTAATTCCAATAATGATTGGAGCAACTCTAGTTTTGATGACCCAAATATCTTAAGCAAGCTTCAGATTAACTCCAACTATGGTCCATTGATCTAATGGTCATCACAGTGATTCCAACAAGAAAAATGTAACTCAGAGATTACTAGAGAGATTCCAACAATGGTAGGAGTAATATCAATGATTGTCTAAGTGACCCAGGTAGTGACCAAAATAATTCCAGTGGTGACAACAGCATTGGTTAATCTCAATTATCAGGGTCCAATTCATTTCTAGTTGGGCCTACCCAACCCTACTTTATCTTAGGTCGTGTCAGGCTAGGTTGGAAATAAGAAACCATCAAACTTAGCACGACCCACGAGCCTAAATGAGTTTAGATTGGATCGGCCTCGTTAATTTCAAGTCGATCCTAATTAATTTATATTAATTTTAAAATTTAAAAAAATTTAAAAAATTATTATATAATAACTCACATACCAAAATACATTGATAATACCATTACCATAAATAATAAATGGTTGATAATATATTAATACATACAAAAAGAATAACATGATATTGAAATTAATAAATTACTAATTAATCTAATATTTTTCATCTCCATTTGTATTTTAACGAAGGTCCACTTTCTAATAGCAAACCTCTGTTTTATTGGTCAAGATTTCCTAACCAATAAAATGGACGTTTGTTATTAGATAACAGACATTCATTTTTTGGTTAGGAAAAAATGGCCATCCTCTGATCGAATGCAAATGTCTATTGGTGCTTTATGATGAGTAGACGTCCACTCTAAGTGAAGTGGACACCTATTTTTATAAATAGGACGTCTATTTCTATAAACAGGGCATATGTTTTGTTATATAGGATATCTTATATTTATTTATTTAGTTAAAGTATATTATAAATGAGTTATTATAACTTAAAAATTAATATTTATATTTTAAAATACTCTTTCTTATTTAGGGCCTACTTTAAGTTGGGCCTAAATTGGGCCATAAATTTGCATCACAAGCTAAGGCCCAAACCAAGTCGTGTCAGGTCACAGGAGAAAATCCTTGACCGATGGCCTTATTGGGTTCAGGCCAAGCTAGCTCGATTTTTTTTAGGCTGAGCTGTCAAGTGGCTTGACCCTAATTGTCAGGTCTAAACATTGGTGTACATTGACATCATTGACTTCAACAATTATGGGAAAAAAATGCAATTAGATTGTCATAAATATTGATATATTTGTATTATATATGTTAGAATGTGGAAATTTAATTATGGAATTAATCAAATTATAGAGTTTAATTTATTAAAAGAAACATCGTAATCAATGATGAAGTCTGACTAGATGTAACATCTGGGCCCGATTATCCTTTGTATTTAATAAACCATGTATTATTTGTGATTTTGTGCTTAATGGTTTATTAATGGATAATCTGTTGTTTCTTGGTTGTGTGTGGTTGTGGGTGGTTTTCTGTGCATCTGGTTGCAATCTGGGACCATTTTGGAGTCCGGTTGGAAAATGCACAGCTGTCTCGGTTTGCATGCCATTTCTTTTTCTTTTCTTTCCTTTTCTTTTTCTTCTCCCTCACGCGAGCCCTTCCCCCACCACCACCACCACCCTGTCTTCTTCTTCTTCCTCTCCTCCCGTGACGCAGCAGCAGCAGCCCGTG
>JAMKQA010079051.1:0-15365 GCA_024699735.1 Posidonia australis
CTCTAAACCGATAAAAAAAAGAAAAGAAAAGACAGCGTGCATTTCATTATAAAGACACCCATATACAATAAATAACTTAAGATCACGCAAAGCTTAATCTAAACAGAAACAGGAGCATCGTTAAAGAAAGGCATGTTTTTCTGCTGAAGGAAGTCACAGCAATCATTTGCTATGCCAATGGACGGATCAAAAACCACACCATTGTCGACGGGCAAGCCTTGCTTGAGCCGTCCCAAATGCCGGGCATGCAGCACCTGCCGCGACACCACTGGAAGCCGAATGTACCGGTACTCCTCCAGAGACGAGCACAGCTCGTTCGGCCCCCGCTTTGCCAGACACCGGGCCAAGACCCCGGCGTCGACTATGGACATGTTGGTGCTTCTCAGTCCATGTGGGGTTGTGGGATGGGCTGCATCTCCCACCAAAACCACATTGCCCCAAAACACCTCAGGGACGGGGTCGCTGTCGTATATCGCATTGATGAAAGGTTCCTCCGTTTCTTGCATCACCTTGGCAAGGGCGGGAACCCATACCCTGTCTGCCTCCCTGTGCATGGTCTTGATCATGTCATCGCTTGCTTTCATCGTCATAGAATTACCCTGCAATTTTTCTTCTCCAAAAAGTTAGCGTGACACATCTAATTATCTAAATCTCCTCGTGAAATTTGAGGGTCTATTTGGGATCATTTTGGCAACTAGTAAAGTAAGGCTTCCCCAATTCAAAAACAATGAGAATATGAGATTGCTAGAATTGCAGCACTTGAAAAGCGACAACCAATCAGTTATCTCACAGGGATTAGGATGCTTGGATAGCACCAGTAACATATGCTTCTATAAGCGGTGTTTCAAATTTTCAAAATGCTTTCTATACATACACAAGAAGCTTAGTTCTTTCTTCTTCTTTTTTTTTTTAGTATAAAGAAGGAAGCAATCTTGGAAGATCATTTACCTCTAATTCGGGTTCTGGTTGATTGACGTACCAAAGCCAATTGATCCTTTTATTGAAGAGCTCGTAAAGGACAGAGTGGGTTCCAGGGGCAAGATCAAAGTACAAACACTCTCCAAGTTCTGGGTAAGCTTTGCGGAGACCAAGAATGGTTTCTGAAGTCTCATTTTCTGAAAAATCAAGAACCCCTCTCCACGCACAGTAACCAGAATACCTGAATAAACTGACAGATGATTAAGACCAACCCCAAAAAATGATGCAAAAATACTTACCAGCTCTGGTTCTTCTGATCTTAAGAAACAAGATTAGCTGATGGATTAGGAAACACACCATAGCTCATTCGGAACCAAGGAACAACTATGATAAGGTATCGCATCATTGGAAACTAATTACCAAGAAGCATGTAAAACTCACATCCTTAACATGTGAGCTCAAAGACTTGAAACAAATTGAAGCAACGTTTGAACCACCAATCGACACTATTCCGATCAAAATAGACTAACCTTATTTTATGATCAGGCAAGAAACGCCGGCGAATAGTCGACAAACACCCATCAGCAGCAACGACGAGTTCCGCCACGACCTCCACAATCTCACTGGTCTTCAGAATCCTGGCCATAATCCTCACAGGCGAGCTCTCCACCGGAGACGCGAACTCAACAAACTCGTGCCCCCAACAAACAACAACACCAGACCCGGACTCGATCGAATTCCAAAGGAGCGAGTGAACATCTTTCCAGTGCGCGGCCTGGAAGCCGAACTCGTCGTCCTTCGCCAGCTCCCGCCTCACCCTGGGCTCACCACCCACCGCGGAATTCGTGTCGAAGGAGAGGGGGAGGGTGGGGAGGAGGGCGTCGGAGGTCCAGTCGTGGAGGAATGAGAGGGATTGGCGGTCGAGGCCGAGACCGGCGCCAGTGGAGCTGCGGGGCAGAGGAGAGGGGGATTTCTCGAGGACTGTTACGGTCCATCCCGCGCGGGCGAGGGCGAGGGCGCAGGAGAGGCCGGCGATGCTGCCGCCGACCACCACCGCTGATGGTGATGCCTTCCTTTCCGGCTCCATTGGCAGATCTTTCTACAGTCCAAATCCCGGTCTGCAAGATGCAACAGAGTCCACTTGTACAATTATTTGAATCAGAAAAGTGTAGGTATCTACAGCTTTGATACGTTAAATAAATGATCGTGATGTTTTAACGATAAGTAGGAAAAAAAAATCCAATATCTCACAAACCCTCCCCCTCTCATTCTTAAAGATTGAACACCTGTAGGAAATGATCCTGAAGACATCCACAAGAAAACCGAGTTCTAATTGAATATCCTTGTAAAATCTACTTAGGGGCCAACCAAGCTCAACACAATAGGTTTTCAAGTATTGATTTATTTATTTTGAAATTTTAACCTTATAGATATAATTAGTATACTATGAAGTATTGATGTTTAAAATTTCATTATAATCAGATTATCACAACCTTTCCATTTAAAGTTCCTAAGTTTTAATAAATTTCAACTGTTAAAATAAAATGACTTATTTGATGATGAAATTAACTCCAAAAAATATAAAATTTATACATGTTGTAGCTTATACATGTTGATCCTTTAGTCACCTGAGTAGTTGGACAATGATCCAATTACTTGGATGGTTGCAGATTTGAAACTCAATTTTAGCGGTGAAAATTATTTTTCCTCCTTTTGCTTTGAAAAAAAAAGCATTTTAGATTTATATTTTAAAAAAATATGAAAGCCATGTAAGATACAACCATGTTGGTTGTGTCGTAGGGTACAATATCATTTTATCTTATTACTTACATACTAGAATTATCGACCTACTACTTATATACACTTAAGGAGTATAAAGAATATGGTATTCCCAATGATGACGTGCGAACTCTCGTGAGAACATCTATGCAAAAGAAGCTTCGCTCAATAAATAAATAAAAGCAGAGATTGATCGTAAATACATTTAGTTACTTAAAATTCATCATGTAACACCTAAGCATTTCTATGGTTTCATCTTCGGGATAGAAGCATCAATAGGCATTGGAGGTAGCAAAATAGGCATTAGAGGTAGCAAAAGCATCAACAAGCGTTAAAGGAAGCGCAAGTGTCAGAAGGCGGATCATTAGAGACTCGTGATGACGATTACAAGTGTGGTGGAGTTTTGAGTTCATCTGTGGTTTATATATAGGTGAGTTTTTGCTTCGTTTTGGCTGCATCGAGTGAGGAAGACGAAGAGAGAGTTTGCAAGAGAGAAAGAGAGAGAGAGAGAGAGAGAAGGTTGCTGATAGAGAGAGAGAATAAGAGAGGACGGAAGTCGTAGCTGAGAAAGAAAGAGAACTCATCAGACTTGGACGAGGAAACTCATTGAACATCCAAGGCAGTGTTAACGGGAGGAATCAATCATCGAAGTGAAGTATGTGTGTTGGATTTAGACATGATGATGGATTTTGTTGTTTTTACATAAATAGTTGCATATGGGGATTCGAGGGAGAATATGAAGTTTTTGCATTTTCACCCTTATACTATTAGGTTATTGATAGGGAAGTTAGATTACAGGATTTAAACCCTCATTATTTTAGCGAAAGTAATCATAATTTCTTGATATTAACAATATAATCTAGGATTTTGTTAATCTTATAAGATTAACTCTGATGATTATGTTTATCATGGCATTTTACCCTTGATTGCATATAAATCTCTATGTTATGTAGAATCACAACTTAAACCTTATTATTGATCATTAGCACACATGTGAAGTGATAATTGTGTGTTACATAGTTGTAAATGTCATAATATTTCAATTCATAGGTCTGATTTTGACATAATTCCTAAGCCTTTAGATTATTTCACAATTCTGATTTCGATATAACTCCTAAGAGTGCATACGGTTCAGTTTGGTTCTGTTCTGATAAGAACCATGAACCAAACCAAACGTATCAGTTCTGAGTATATTGGTTTTAACTAAATTGGAACAGAACGGAACCATGTATATACTTAGAACCAAACCGAACTAAATCGTCCAAAAATTGATTGGTTCGGTTCGATTCTTGATTTTAAATTTAAATATTATTCAATGAAAATTCATTAGTATATTCATTAGTATTAGAAGCCTGAATTTTCATATCATTTAATGATATCTCCTAAACTTTTTGAAATAATTAATTAACACTAGTAAATAACAACAACAATTGACTCCATAATAAGAAAATTGTTATTTTAAAACATTAAAAATCTAATAAAAATATGACATACATGAAAATTGACATTGAATATCAATGACTGTTGACAAATGGACAATGGACATACAGAACTCACACATATAAATATTGGAAAACTACTACATACATAAATAATTAAATATCAACTAGTTGGAAATGTTTTTATATTATTTTCAATAAAAATGATGATGAAGATTTAAACCTATTTAATCTAATGGTAAATGAATGGTAGAGATGCAAAATACTTATACACACACACACACCGATTTTTGGTTTGGTTCAGTTAACCACTAAGAGTGATTCCAAAATTTGAAAACCAAACCGAACCATTCAATACATTTAAACCAAACCGAACTATTAAAACTAGTTTGGTTTGGTCTAGTTTGGTTCAATTTAGTTAATCGATTCTGATCGAACCATGTGTACCCCTAATAACTCGTGATTCTTTTTGAGTATTGCATAAAAAAATAAAATGGATGTAGATCTCTACATGGCTCATCTTGTTGATGTAGATTTATGCATATCTAATTCTGGATTGATAAGTTTGAATTAGAACCTTAAAAGTTATTTAAAATTGCATAACGAACCTTGAACTTATAAAATGGTATTGTTAAGCTCTATTTGTAAATTAGTGCACGTGCAATTATAATTAAATAAGTTGCTATGTAACTAATCATCTAAGTAAGTTCACGCATAGTTTATTATTAAATAGTTATGACCATGCCAGCGGACAAGACCTCGCGCGTGAGAGACTAATAAGGCCACGACAAAGATGGTGGATCCGAGCAAGGGCATTCAACTTGAAAACACTCAAATAAAATAAAATAAAGAATAAGAAAAAGAGTCGCTACCTAGTCTATTTGGAATCAGAAAATGAGGAAAACCGAATGTAGAAAAATACAGTAAAGTGATGCAAATGCGAATGTGATGCTCCATGCCTAATGGATGTGACACATAAGTCGTTTGTGTCAGAGAAAAGGTAAGGATTCCTGATATGCATGGGAAAGGTGTTAGGCACCCTCATACGCCCGACGAGTTGGTCTTTTTTGACAATTTACTCACATGTGTGGCCAATGCTAGATGCATGCTTGTTTATTGCTAATGCCTAATGATGTATGGGTGTAGTATGTCAAAGCACGGGGGAAAGCTGTAAAATAGGCGAAATCATGCAATGCCTAATGCTACATGCAAGATTGCAAGGAAAAGATGTGGAAAACAAGTTGAAAGACCCAAAACACATTGTGCTTAAGCTTTGGATTCAGTAGCTTGTGCCGACAAGGTGTGCCAGCGAGTTGCGCTTGCTACATGCACTATCAGGTTGCGCTAGAGGATTTGCAAAACAAGCTTGCGAGCTTCTCCTTGCACCAGGATGCGATGGAACGATGCAAAACACAAATGCAGTGCATGGGAGGCTTAAGTGGACTATGGGGAACACATTTGGATGCCTAGATGCAAGGATGAATGCTCAATCGCTTCCACCCATCTCCTCCATTCGCTGTTGCGTTTCGACAGCGATTTCGATTGTGAGCTCTAGCTGTGAACGTCGATGGGGCACTTCAGTGCTTCTGGAACATGGAGGAGACTAGTGGAGATGCATGGATGTCGTGCAGTGGGTGATGCATGCAATGTGGTGTAACGACTCCCAAGTCGCTACCACTAAACGTAGTTACAAATTTCCATTTAATTATTTGTTTTATCTTTATTATTAGTCAACAATTATACTAATAATGTAACTAAGGCTAAGTGCTCTCACCAATAAAATAAACCACTAAATAACAGAAATAAAACTAAACTAACACTTACCTGAATCCTTGATATGTGGCAGCGTGATTCTTCCTATATGCACTAGTAACCAACAGCTACTATCTTGCACCTGTCAAACAAAATACATAAAACAAAGCACACATGAGTGACCACTCAACGGTCATCCAACACGCACCCCACCTATAACTTGGCAAACTATGCCGAGGGCAACCAAGTACAAGCATCATACCTCAGATGCCGTCAAACCAAAAAAGCAATCTATCAACGTCTAACACACAAGCACTAGTATCCCTCTCGGATGCCGTAATACCAAACCAGGCAGTCTACCATTACCTGGTAGGTCATAAAATCACAAAACCATGCCTTTGAAACCATATTTTTATTTTCCTTTTCAAAACCATGTGCATGCTCTTTTAAAATCTTTTATGCACACTCAAGATGACCACTTTTGCCAAGTCAAGCCCAAAAGCCACACTAAAGTACAACTACAGAGTCTCTGCTTTGCACAACATGGTCCCCTCTGGACCCAAACACAACACTAACCCACAAAGTCTCTGCTCCTAAAACAACGGAGCCACCGCTCCCAAAATACTACACCTTAACAGGCACCAAAACCACGGCCTCCTCTAGGCTTAGGGCTTGATTTCCTGAACCAGAACTCCACACAAACACAAACACAAACAGTGTGTCAAACTGCTCGACGTCAAGCAAACAACACTGGCCACAAGTAGTCCACCGAGAAGCCACCACTACGTATGCACTACTACAATAAAGCCACCCTGTGTAGGGCGATCATCGTCTCGCAATTCTCCCTCCTAGAGAACCCTCAACAAAGCCAACCCCACCTGGGAAGGCAGTCCTGTCTCTCAGGACGCTACTAACTATAGGGCGCGCGTCCCACCCACACTGGCCACCACAGGGTACGCCTCTTCACGGTGCCCTCCACTCGGTGCTCAGGAAGGAGTCTCATACCTCCACACCCGACAACATCCGAGCCTCAGTGCTCACAGTGACAACAGGAGTATCATACCTCCTCGTCATGCCATGAAACACCTCAACCCACAGACCACAACCCTGACCTCGAAACGACAGTCGAGGAGTGTCATACCTCCAAGACCCGACGAACCTTAGCCTCAAGTATCTCGATCTTCAATGCAAACAGAAAGTATTGGAAAACTCTTTTCAAAACTATTTTGAAATCAGTACTTTTTTCTTTCCAAAACTCTCTTTTTGGAAAACCTTTTCAAAAACCATTAAATATCCTTTAAAACTCAAGAAACACTGTGCCCAACAATGACACGGAAATCAAAGGCCAAGAAACCACAAATAAAACATAGCCTTGACAGCTCTCCTGTCAAGTCCAAGCAAAAACACCTTGGGAGCGTCTAGGTTCACGAGCACTACGCTTAACCTACGACCACAACCTAAGAAAATACGAACAAAAACATCCTCTGAGTGTCAAACTCACCTAGAAGACACCACAGCAAAGCAAACACAATCAGAACTATACGTTCTGGTACCAAGTGTAAGACACCTACTGGCTCGTGTCCTTTAGGAGCACAGCTAGGTTGACTCAAACACCTGGAACAGTGCCACTGAATACTCCATTCAGTGTACAACACGTAAAACCACATAAGCCCTAGACCTAGGGATGCTATCAATATCCCTAAAGTTCAGTCTCAACCATCTGGGGAAGGAACCTATTATTTCTAAATCATATCATTTTTTATTCTACCCACACTTGAGGTGAAATCTTGCTAATTCGTTTTAGGCACACCCTAGACCATTCTAATGATTATCCTAATCATACGTTCCAGAATTACCTACAAGGTATTAGCTCTAGCTAGCAACACCCAATTACCCGAAAATCTAAGACAAAGCCCACGAAAATGGGCCTGACTAACCCGCACATGTGGTCCGTGTGCATGGCCCACGCCCGAGGCAATCTGCCAGATTTCAGGCAGAGCCTAAACCAGAAAATCAGAAAATTGCTCCCAAATAAGAGCCTTGGGCGGGCCATCCAAACAAACACCATAAAATCCCAATAAAATATATGTTGTAGACCCTTGAGTCTACCTCAAAATCCAATAAACAAAACTAAAATCCATTCATCACAGAAAGAGATATGAATTTCTAAGCACAAAGAGGTCAAAAAGGATCCAAATCCAACAACCACCATAAATTACCATAAGTATCACAATAAATCACTATAAATTCTCAAGCCCACTCCAAGCATCCACGCACATGTAATTCACACTATCATGTCCCTAAACATCAAATTGGAAATTAAAAGGAAGCTTAAAGGGTGCGTACCTCAAACGAAGGCGCAACAGTGATGAACGGCGAAACGGCGACACACCTCCCTCCTCCTTCGACCATGGGCTGTTCCAGTCCTCCTCCTCCTCGCGACGGCGACACGACGGTGCCAAGTTCCTCCAGCCACCTCCGTCTACCCCACTCTCTCGGCCCTCTCTCTGATCTCCCTCTCTTTGATCTCCCGCTCTCATCTCCCTCTCTCTGATCTCCCTCCCTCATCTCTTCCCCTCCAAATCTCCCCCCTCATCTCCCTCTCTCATCCCCCTCTCATATCTCTCCCCCTCTCGTTCCCCCTTCTAACGCCCCAGAAGGAGGAGAAGAAGAGTGTAGAAGGCAGAGGAGAGGAGGAAGGCACATGGACGAGTGGGAAGAGAGAGAAAAAGAAAGAAAAGAAGAAAAGAGAAAAAGGAGAAAAGAAGCACAGCACGAGATCCAATCACGTGACTTCTTACATCCGCGTGACTCGTGCCACTAGGGACCCGCTATCAAACCTCTACGACCCAGGACAAACCCACAAAACTCCTACGAGAGTCGACACAATCACACAATCATACAGTACTAACAGGTCAGAAACCCACAATCCAAGCGTAAGACACTAATGAGAACGTGTCTCACATTGGGCACTGGGGCCTCTAATGCCCAACACACTTGAATTTTACCTTAATTATCTGATCAAAGTACCACTTCTAAAACTGGGGTCGTTACATGTGACCTCTTTCCTATCGTCACTGAACTTCGTCGGTGTTAAGGGGCTTGGCAGGCCGTGGGGATGGCTGTGAACTCCTAGAAACGCTTGGGAACGTCTCCGTGAAGAGAAGAGAGGGCAGAGGCATGCCAAGACCGAGTCTCCACATGCTTGCAAGCCATCAACCTATCATAAGTATAGGTGACGTCGGCGACGACCGAAGAACGTGATGCATGAGCAGGGAAAGCGGTGAAACCAAAGAAAATGCATGCTGAGGAACACAGATAAAACAATAAATCAAGGAAGGAAGGGGGAAAATGGGATGTAGGGCTGAGAGTGCTCACTTGTGTGTGTTGGGCTGTGGTTCCCACGACAACTCGCGACTGCGTTCTCTGGGTTGTGTGAGCTCAACGACGACGGAGGCGGTGAGACCAGGCTAAGGCAATGTTGAGGATGCACAACGGTTGTGCAATGGCTTAGTTGGGTGGTTGGAGATTGCAGGTGTTGTGGCTTGGCTACAGTCATGGTGTGGACACGGTGGTCGGAGATGGAGTGGGCGATGTGGTAGT
This sequence comes from Posidonia australis, assembly GCA_024699735.1. Lineage (NCBI taxonomy): Eukaryota > Viridiplantae > Streptophyta > Magnoliopsida > Alismatales > Posidoniaceae > Posidonia > Posidonia australis. Next base: position 9,492 of record JAMKQA010079051.1, read on the forward strand.
GATAAAGGAGGCCAGGAAATGGCTCCACATCGGCAGGGTTTATACAGTGGTTTAGTTGGGTGGCCAGAGGCTATGAGAGCAACAATTTGGGTGGCCAGAATGTGGTGGAGGAGGTCGACAGCAAAGGACGCTGCGATGGTGCTCCTCGTTAGCCAAGGATGCTGGTAGTGCTGGTGTGGTGGCGGAATGCTAGGATAGCACTCGAGGAGCTTGGTGCAAACGCTCGAGGAGGAATTTCAGTGTTAGAGCCCCCCAGAATGCCGCTGCTGCACTCGATTTTGTTCTGTTGGCCTGAATTTGCTGGAAGTGGCGTGCCTGCAGGTGGCAGGGCATGGTGAGGCGTGGCAGGAGGGCATGCGACGAAGGTCGTGCTGCGCGTGGGCAGCTAACGCACATGTGGATGGATTTTTTGGGGGAAAGGGTGTTAATGAGGATGTTAGCGTGTCCACTCATGTTAACATATTTGTAATCGTCATTTGCCGATTTGCTTTTGCTGGTTGATAAGGTACCTTACGGAAGATGATGGATAGATGGATGTAGATCCTTGGTTCACTGGATCGACGACAGGATGTTGTCTAACGACTTCCTCGTGCTATGTAATCTTCCTTCTCTTCGAAACAAATAACTATGAAAACAAAAATCCGAATTAGATCTAGGTGTAGTAAATGATGTCAGAAAAATAACAAATGATATAAACAGATGCAACTAATACTAACCGGGGGGTGGTTCCCCGTATGCATATGCCATAAGCTAATCTATGTCATGTAATGGATTTATGTAATTAAAAAATACAATAATTGAAATGATACTCCCTTCAGCCTCGTACGCTGTGAAGTGGATGAGGAAGTGGACGCCTGGACGGAACTCCAGAAATGCACTTTGACTAAGAATGGGGTATGATCTCTGGGATTTAGGTTTTCTCTTGAAAATTCGGTAGGACTTTGCCTAGGTTTTACTCTCTCTAGACAGCCTCCCTCTGAAATCTCTTTGGCCTTTTGGATCTCAAGGTTTCGGGATCTATTTATAGACACCAGGACGTCAGATCTCGTTGAAAAACAAGTTAAGAAAATATCTAAATATTAAATCAAATTTTAGACTTGACAATTGGATTTTTTTATCAAGTCGCCTATTGAATTGGTGACTTCCCAGATATGAGTTGCCGTGAGGACAGGCGACGTTATAGAAAGTTCTATTTTTCAACGTTGAAAATGTAGATGAAATATCTCTTAGGGGCTAGTCATCGCCTCTTGTGGCACCGAGACATAAATATCGTGATTTTTAAAATTAAAATCCAAAATTGACTAATCAAATATCTAGCAACAATATACGACTCGTCTTCTTAATTGTAGAATATTCTAGAGAATATTTAGTTTAAAATCAAGATTTTCATCTAAATTCAAAATCAAATATCTAATTTAAATATAACATCCTTTATAATTACGAGAATTATGTTAAATATATCTTTGACTCAGTTCACATTTGTAACTAATTAGATTTTTAGAATTTCGACACATGTTGAAATTATCTTTTTAAATTATATGTAGTTATAGCATTTAAAAAGCCATAACTAATATTATATCTTGTTTTTAATCAAGATAAAAATATATGATATTAAATCCAACTACTCTAGAAATTTCTAGAATTATCTAGCATTTGTATGATATTTTATAAATATATGAGCACTTACAAAATTTTAGAAATTATAATAATTATGAAAAAAATCATGATAATATTTATGAATATGCCATATATTATATTGAATCCCATGATGGCAGGTTATCTCAAGAGAGAAGTCCAGAGTTCTCGTCACCTCCTTACTCGGCGCCATAATTAGTTGCTTCTCTACGACCCCATTTGGAACCTCTTATTTGTAAAAATTAGATTGTGAGGTTTTAATAGAAGCTAGCTTTTGAGAGTCTCTGTAGAAGCTAGATTTTAGCTTAGTTATGAAAATCCTGTTTAGCAAATAAAAATTCCACAACAATAGTTAGATTCTAGTAATATTGATTTTATATATTTACCTCCCATCTAATGACAAATCTATAAATAACAAGGGCATTTCTATGAAATTAATTTAAAAAATCAAGGTTACAATCGTAAATGCATACCTCATTTTTTCAGCTTCTGCCAGAAGTTTTCTCTGGCCAGCTTCTGAAAAACTATGTTTTTACACATGATTTCAGGATTTAGAAGCTATAGCTTCTGTGAAAAGTGAGCTCCTAATAATACCCTGTTTGAAACTATTTCTGGGATATTTGATGGTTTGACAGAAGCTAACTACTCAGAAGCTGTCTATAAGCAGTTTCAAACGGGGTCTAAGTGGCGAAAGTGTTGTCGCCTCCATAAGCGGCATCAATATCCGTCGCCCATTCCGATGGTAGCATTCTGGTCTTTTTGCATTTTACCTCCTGTCTTTTATCTTAATCCACAGAGATTCCAGAAATACCTCAGAAATTCTATAATATCTTAAAAACATCTTCTTTAAGTTCAAAATACTCAAATCTGCCACTAATTTGAGTAAGATGGGAGTGTCAACTATGCCACAGCTGATGACTCACGTTAAAGGTGTTCAAGGGGTTTGAACCTATCACTAGTTCGAGCGTATTGACTCTGCCACAGCTAACACTCTTGAAACAAGTAAAATCATAAATGCTTTTAGAGAAATCATGAAAGGTTTGGAAAATAGGTTATAATTCTTTAACCATGTGATCTGAGACGCTTCAAGGGTTCTTATCCTGATGGACTCTAAGAACTGCGAAAATAGGATATCTACAGTACAGACGAATGGCTGACTGTGGTTACCAACCCTTATGGGAGCTCGCGGTACTATGCCGTGGCTAACCCATGTTGAGCCTTTTGCATGAATCTTGGGCCTGTTTCCTTGAGTATTTGGACCACTAATGGGCTTGGACTTTAGGTGTGATTAAAGCCTTAGGCTTTTTAGGCTGATTTGAAGTTTTGGTATTGATTTTAGAATGTTGGGTTTGTAACAACCAAAGCATGTTTTTTCAGAGGAATATGTCGATAGTGATTGCAAAATCGAAGTGTTTGCAATAATAATTAGTGTAAGCAAGTGTAACAAAAAAAGAAGTCTTTTCCCTTTTATTTTGATTTCAATATTATATACATGTTGTTTGGACCCCAAAAGCAATTATTCTCAAACCATGGTTGAACAACCATGTTTGATATAGACACCTGGATTACACTATTCTAGGTTCTTCAAACATTAATCCAATAATATCTAGTAATAAACCCACCACAAGTTTTTGCATCTCCTCTTATTATTTGTTGAGGTTGAATAGAAAAGCATGCAAGACAAGGTTCAAATTTTTTTCTTACATGTCACAAAGAGAATGCTAAGTAGAGAAGGTTCATAAGCTGTGTTTTCTACATGTAGGTATAGTTACACTTGAAAGTTACATGATAGTGGAAAGAATAGACTTATAAATGTTGTTAGAGTAAATGGATCCTTATATGGATCTTTGTTTTATCTAGTTATCAGGTTTCTTATAAGTTAAGTATGTGTCATATAGAAGATTATAATCCTTTATTATGATCATAATACATGATTCTCTTTCTCCTTAACATAATATCAAGAGTATAAGTTCAAGAGAAATCCTAAACCTAATACACTCTCATCTGGTGACTGTTATGTCGGAATATTGTAGTATCGTTAGAAATACTATAGCAACCTGCCAGAATCACTACAACACTGCTGGAATCGTCGTAGCAATTGTCGAAATCATTGTAGCATCGTTGGTAAGGGTGTAAACGGAGTAAATACAAAGTGTATATCTATCAATATTCGAATTCGAATTCAAAATTTTTTATCCATATCTAAATTCGTATCCATATCCGAACGAATATTAAATTTAACATCCGTATCCGAATTTGTCGGATGCATTCAAATTCGATTATTATTCGAATTCAACCGAGAAATCTAAATACGAATACATCTGTATCCAAAATATATGAAATATAAACATTATAAACCTATAAATAATAAATCCAAAATAATAAAGATAAAACTATAAGATAACAATTCAAGTATTCATTAAAAACTATTCAACAAGTATATAATTTGTTTTTATAAAAAATAAATGTAAACAACATGATAATCAAACATCGACAATAATAATTCAACAAGTGTTAACCATAAATCATAAATTATACTTATAAAGTTTTTTCAAACAAGAATTAATCGTAATCTCAATTCTTCTCCAACATAAATGGACTATAAGTTTTAACACAAATAAACAACAAATGTTCAAGTTATGTTTAAACAAAAATTAATAACATAAGTTTAAACACAAATAAACAACATAATAGTATAAGTTGTGCTAAAAAATACAACAACAAAAAATCGATGTTTTTGCACATTATATTGTCAAATCCCTTAGATCTAGAGTTTGTCTCATTCTCATTCTCATTATACATACACCATGCTCAAAGAAAAACAAATGAATGACTTAATTTTAAAAGATACTTAGATACTAATAGCTAATCTCATTCAATAGTAACGGTGTCTGTGCTTATCAATAGCAAAACAAAGAAAATATGTTAAATATAATGTTTGATTATATAATAAAAATCAAAATAAAGAAGTATTAACAATTAACTTACTTAATTTCTCAGAAAGTGATAACAACCAATCTTTTATGCAAACTAAAGCCTCTATCGTATTAGGAGTCAACTAAGAGAGTGTATCATCAATGATTCTACGTCCCCAACTAAAAGTTAATTCAGAAGCACCTGCTGAAACAAGAATGGCCAAAACATCACGAGCGATCTTTGCTAAACAACAAAACCTTGGTACATTATACTTCCATCAGTGCAAGATATCAAATGATAGCTCATCATTAGGACTCAAGGGAAACAACGCTTTCTCCAAATACCGCTCCAATTCTGTTTTTTGAACATTGATTGCAGCATTGGTTTTCTTCTTGATGTGTTGAAAAAATCTTTAAATAAAACCAGAATTTGTTTATGTATCTTTTTCAACAACCATTTCATGACCATAAGATGTAGTATAACATGTTGGAGTATATGAAGAATATACATATTCTGAAAATAATTCATGTAGTTTCATGTTTTTTGTTAACGGTTGAGATAGATATTATTTCTTCGGCTTCAATGCCAGATAAGAAATACAAAGTTCAGTGATATTACAGACCCTTAGGCTATACAGCCCCCAAAAATCCATATTGTTCCATATAAGACACCATATAGCTCAGAATATTTATCAAAAATGGGACGAAGAAGTATTGTATCAAAAAATGTATTTTTCTATATGAGCCAACTTCCTTCCTTCATCCATTCATATCATCCTGGGCTGCCTCTCCTGTTGGTGCATGGGAAGGTGGTGCAGCAAGAGGCTCCTCAGACTGTGGTGTCATTGCAGTTACAAACTGCAACATTCTACTTTCTCAAAACCTAGTACCAGATTATCCACCCAAAATTGCATCAAACATATAATAACAGTAATGATTCCAAAAGCTGACTTAGTAATATTGCGAAAGATCTTATAATTTCACTCTCTCCAAATCAACCGGAGAATGATCTGGAGTAACAAAGTCCACCTAGTAAAGGCATTGCAGAGTCTCAATTTATCCCAACCTGCACCCAATCAACCAGAGAATGATCGGAGCAGAAACAATGTTCGCGAAGATCTGCTAGATGTAGATCTGCTAGAAAGCGTAGTCCGGTCGGACGGAGGAAGGAAGGAGGGAGAGGCAGATCTGCAAGAGACAGATCTGAGAGGAAGAAGGGCTCGCAAATCTGCGAGAGGTAGATATGAGAGGATGCACAAGCAAATTTTGAGACATTGATCCCGCAATAATGGCATTCCTGCGAAATTCTATGAGCATATAATGG
>JAMKQA010079052.1:0-13065 GCA_024699735.1 Posidonia australis
TCCTTTATGGATAGAACTCAAAAATTGTTTTGCCATTGTCAATACCTTTTCCGATTTTCAGACACATAATGGTAGAGATACCTTGTTTTGGGAAAACACGTGGTGTAATGGTGAAAATTTGAGAACTCTAATACCCGATTTATATCAATTGGCTAGATTTAAAAAAGCCTCTGTCTTTAAAACCTTGGGTTTGCATGTTGCTGATCCGGATTCTCTTTTTATTGAACCTTTGACAACAGAGAATAGTGAGTCACTACATGATCAAGTGGATACCTTAACATGCATACTAAGCACTACTACTCTTACAGATGCACAAGATTCAATGATATGGAAACCCACCAGCAATACATTCACTGTAAAATCATGTTATGAAATGCTTAATGATGGTGGGCATCGCTTTCAATTTATGCATGAAATTTGAGATTGTTGGGTGCCATTGAAAATTAAATTATTTACATGATTAGCTTTGTCCAATAGAATCCTAACTAAGGACAATCTAATGAAAAAGGGCTAGTATGGGAATGAATGTTGCGTATTATGTACAAATTACAATGAATCTGTGAAGCATATATTCCTGTTATGTCCTTTTGTGCAATCTATTTGGAATTCATTTACTGTTGAAAGTATATACCCCGTCTTCACTTCTGTTGAAGACTTTTTTATTGTTCCTCCTATGTTGCCCATACTTTTGTTCAAGTTGTTCTCTGACTTGTGTGGTAGGAGAGAAACAACAAGATATTTAGGGGTTTATGCAAGAACCAATACATGATTATCAGTGATATTTCTGTTTTGTTTCATTGTTGGGTAGCTTCTCTGGCTACAGGTTTTGAAAAAGATGAAAATATTAGGACAATCTCTTCTTTTCAACAGAGCAGTGGCTTGACTCAGAGTAACATCCCACCCACCAATACCTTCAGTGAGATGGAGTGTGACACTGGTACTCCCACTCTTCCATCTCGTGATTAACCTCTGGTTGATTGAATTCCTCTGTTGATTTTGGCAACTTACTGTGGCTAGGTTTCTTTTTGGATATCAAAACAATATTGTATCATTTTTGAAAATCACCTGCTATGTGACGAGTATTTCTTATTGTAATATTTTTTGAGACTATACTTTGAAAGACTGATATTGGCACTCTCATAAATTAATAATATCACCTACCATTAACCAAAAAAAAAAAAAAGAGTAAGCTTGACTCTCTTTCCCTGCAACTAGGCAATGGTTTTCCCGTCAAGCGTAGAATAAACTCGCCAGCCTTTGTGACATTTGCCCAACTGCTAATTAAAAAAGGATACTTCACAAATCACTCTACAGACATCTGAAAGGTTGGTCTTCGTTCAAGTCTATAAACATGGACAAAAATGGAGAAGAGAGAATCTCTCTTAATTTATTTTTTTTGAAATCAGTAATCTGTTTTTTTATATATTCCAAAATTTAGCCTCATAAAATTCTATTTTTTTATATATTCCAAAATTTAGCCTCATAAAATCCAACATTGAGATGAATATTACAACAACTGAGCTCCAACTGACCAGAAGGAAATAACATAGTGCAGAAGGTTTAATATTACAAAACCTCAAAAAGATAGCAAAGGTAATCAAAAAATTCGACTAACAAGGATTTAACCATCACAGAAGGTTCCCCTCATCAAGAACAGAAGTAGAGGCATTATCTTCTCTACCAATCTGAGCAATATCCACAGTCAAGGGATCAATGTCCATGTTTCTATTCTACTGAAAGGAAGTAATAGATTGCAGAGTCTCATTTTTTTCAAAACCTACACCCAAACTTTCAATCCAGCAATTAGACAAGTTCAAACTATCATTAACCATCATATAAATATTTCTGAATCAATTCCTGAAAATCCTGTTGTTCATTTCTTTCCAAATAGACCATAAAAATATTTGTGCAAAGGTATAAAAGTCAATGTCAGGCATACCAAATTTTAATACAGATGGTAAAGTAAATAAATTTACTATTGAAAGAATAACAGGGTACAAAGGGTTCAGTGTAAAAACCTTCCATACTGAGTAAGTAAAAATGCAGAATAGGAAAAGATGTAATGCAGATTCTACATTTTTATCGCAAAGAACACATAAAATGCAGAATCTCTCTTAAATTTTGAATCTTACTTACGTGAAGTTAAAAATAGTTGGTACAAATACAATACATGGCAGTACAAAGATTTGTGATGCTAAATTTCTCTCTTGAAGCTACAGCATTCCCAAGAAGGACAAGAAGAAAAAGAAGAAAGAAAGATCTATTCTTGGCTTCTTGCATCTGCCGTTTGTTTATCAGGTAGAATTTTCTCTAACAAGGACTTAATGATTTGTGATAAACAAATCACTGCTTCCTTTCCTCCCAAGAGTTAAAGAGAATGATTCTGAAGAGTGTCCATCTTTATGCAGAATACCAGAAATATTCACCTAATTCCATGAGGAGAAGAGGGCAATGGTTCGACAGCTGCTAGAGGATTTACTTGCACAGAGAAGGCAAGCTGCCAGAAGTCAACAATAACTTTTCTAATGGAATGAGCATGTCTAACAGCCATCCTGTAAAGAAGAATATATTAGATGATCTCCATGACATTTAGTACAAGTAAAACAAAAGGAGGGAAGGGGAGCATAAGTTCTGTTTACAGAAAGTCAGAAACTGAATACTTATCATTTATGCCATGCAACATTTCAAAATCCCCCTAATTATTGTGATGGGAATGGCATGTACCATTGTAAGCTCTCAGACACTGCCTAGCTCCTGTCCCAAACACGTCACCCAAGATAAATGGAAGTTTTTTTCCGCTGGATGCCTTGTACCCTGAAGCTTCAGCTTGAAGTCCCATGTGATGGGATAAATATGGTTCTGTCACAACAAGACCTGGAAAAACCAAAGGAAGGTGGTTTATTACTCCAGCCATCCATACATGATCTCCATTCACCACCATCACTATGAGACTCCCATTGTCATCTGGCTCCAGACCTAGGTGCACCAAAACTCGAGGATCAACTAAGTTGTGGGTGCTTCCTCAGTCAATTAACTCTATCTCTGACAGGTGACCCGTTTTCCCCTTGTCGTGCATCATATCGATGGCAATGGTGCTGGTGATAGCTTGCAAGGACACCTCAGCTGTGCCTCCCAGGGTTCCACCTCAACCTCAGACACGACTGAATCCTCTTGCACATCCTTGTCCTCCTCCAGTCCATCAATCTCGATGTAGAAAGAGCAGGAATTCTTGCATCATTGACCTGATACAGATCTTTCATCACAGTTAAAACAAAGGCCCTTCTCTCAGAGTTCCTTGGCCTCCACAGGTGTTGGGCGAGGGAAGGTAGTTGTGTGGATCCTCAATGGTGGAATGGGGGGTGTTCGCAATATTCCCTTTCCCAGGTGCGGTCAAAAAGCTCATCGTCGACTGGAGACCTTATTGTCCTAAACACGTACAATTCCCACCACCACTGATGGTGTCTTGAGTTGAGAAACTTGAACCTCTCAACATATCACATCCCAAAGGCCACTAATGAAACACTGCGGGATTCTTCACCAAGACTGTTCAAGTGTTCACCTTACTAGATAGTGGTGTACATTGGTTGGATTAGGTCGAACTCAAGATAAACTCACAATCCAATCCAATCTCAGTCTAGACTCAACCTGACTCACAAACTTCGAATTGAGTTGGATCGATTCTCGGATTTTGTATACTTGTTAAGAACTAAATATTACATTTATAGTATATTATATACAAATATATAACACTAATAATAAACATGAAATGGTGAATAATCTGATTATGTTGTAGACAAAAACATGATTTATTGATATTTCTTGAATAATATAAATTATCATTCTAAAGTTTATAAATAATTCATAACAAAATATAATAAGGAGAGAAGAAACAAAATCATGAGTAGAGAAATATTAAAAAATGCCAAGATGAAACATACGACAGATGGGTGGAGCAAGATTACGTAAAGAGAATAAGAGATGGTCTTGTAGAGAGAAAAAATTAGAGTTTTATAAATAAATAATTATATAGATAATATATATTTATAAATATAAATAATTAATTGTATATATACCTCCAAATTTCGAATCGGATAACCCACCCTTAAAATCTATATCCAACCCAAAAAATTTGAATTTGAGATTTTTTGACCTATACCCAACTCATGATATAAAAAACCCAACCCACACGAATTAAGTTGATTTAATTTTTGAGTCAACTCAAACTCATGTACACCCCTACTACTGGACAACCTCTCGAACTAGGTCAAGGTTCCTATTTGCCACAACTTTGAGAGACTCCCTATCGAGTCTTCAAACTCCAAGGGATAGAAACGACTGAATATAGCATTGGTGAGCTCTTACTTGGTAACTCCTTCCTTTAACCACTGATACCACTAAAACCACTACAAAGCATCCCCACTTAGGTGTAATGAGGTCGGGAGGACCTTCTTGTCCACCAACATGACATGATACGAAAAGAACTACTCCATCTTATACAACCACCTTGTAAGATCCTCCATCCGGCATACAACAGGAAATCAATTTTTAGTGTCCTCATCTAAATATCCTCATCACCACTACTTCCGGTCATCAATTCAATGACTGTGCTATAGAGTCACTAGCTTGGCCTCTCGATGGACAACCCCTGCTACTAAGAAGCCACCTTATTAAGCTTCTTATCAAAAAAGTTTGCATCGCCTCAAGATACTCCAAAATGTGTCCTGTTGCCCCTTAAGGCTATTTAATTCCTAGTCACGCTCCATCTCTAGTGGGTAAGACGAAGAACCAAGGTGTGGCTTTGATAACAGATTGTCATGTGTTGAGTTCACCAATGGCCATCTCTGACCTATCGTGCCTCATCTTTGACCTATTGTTGGCCGGAAGAGGTCCGTGGAGGATAGTCGAAAGTCTCATGCTCAGTGATGAGAGAGAACACGAGGTGAAAGAAGAAGAGGGAGGGAGAGAGGTTGTAAGGAAAAGACATTCTATATCATTTCCTCGAGATCTACGATCGTCAAATTGGTAGGATCTATCGTACATCATACCATTCCTAACAACTACATCTATCATCCAACAACCTTGATTCTTAACTAAACATAAAGATCCAATCCTACAATAGATATAACAACTAATCCTACAGTAGTTATAACCATCAATGGTCAGGTTGGTCCCAGACCCTTCTTCTTCCTTCCCCCACAGAGTTGGCACGGTAGGTTCCGCTAGTCCATTTTCAAGTGCCTCCTTAAGTGTTGCTCCCCACTACCACGTGCTCAGGATTGATTCTTGATGGTTGCGCCAACGGTGTGGTCAGTCCCACCAAGGCCATCAAAGCAACATTAGGTCTTAGGAGGCTCTTTCTTACTTGCTTTCTTTTTTTAATTTTTTGAGATTCTAAGATGCTTTGGAATGCATGAAGTATTGCAACTGAAAATCTCATCCATTATCAAATTATGATCTAGATGTTTCAAACAAAAGTGAATGTACCATTATACCCTTCCATTGGAAATTGCAATTGACATACAAGACAACATATGAATGAAACAAATGATTATACATGCTCTCTACATAGACAAACAACAATTATTCAACTCCATATTGTCAAATTGTGTATACCTTGAAAGAAGCATAGTATGCTCAAGAAACCCTAATTAGTGGAGAGGGGAAATTAAGATGTGGCTGTTGGTAAACTTGTTAATTTCTAACACAACATGTTATAATTATAATTGGGTCATGATAGATACACGTCATGATAAATTTATAATTATAAACTTGTCAATTTCTATCAATAAGTACATGATAGATACACGTCATCTAATTGTATATATAATACATAACTACTTCTTTAGTATACATTATTATGTTAGTAATTATTTAACATTATTTTAATAAATTTAACCTTATTGTACTAGTAATTATCTAATCTTACTATACTAATTATGGTTATTGGCATAGGATTATTTAGCAGTATATACTAAATGTGTACAAAACGTTTAAATATATATTAAACATATTATCGTGTAATAAATGTGTAAACATATACTCATGGTAATCAAGTTGTGTTCAAACAACATACAAAATCTAAATGTGTACTTAACAGATCATGTTATGTATACATGACAACAAGCAGTTTGTGCTTGAATATAGTATTAAATACACGATAATTAAAAAAATTATATTTAGGTTTGACATAAACATATAATACACACATTTATGCATGAAATGATAAATAGACAACCCGACCCGATTGATAAGTTTGGATGTTGGAACAATAGAGAAAGAAATGAGTCAAGGATGGAAGTGTATATATGTAACTGCATTAACCCATATTATTTTGGTGTTAGTAATATTATTTAGTGGTAGAGATGAATTTTAGGCTACATGGGGTAAATGGGTATCCATTTACTCTAGGTTTATGACATCATATGTGTGTGTGTGTGTATCCTTGTAAACTCTTTTATGGACTAATCTAATCTAATCTTTTACCTTTAACATGGTATCAAGAGCATAAACCCTAACCCTTCATTTTCCCCCATCAACCCAACGTCATAGGCACCTCTTCTCGTATTGCCACCTACACATGTCGCCACCATCAACCCCGTTACTACCGTTTATGCCCTTCCACTGACTAATTGGCCCTTCCTCCTCCTTCCATCAGCCCAAAACCTTCTTCCTTCGTCCTTTCCGCCCACACGCACTGCCACCCTCAACTCCATCACTATCATTTGTGCCCTTCCATCGACTGAGCAACCCTTCCTCCTCTCTCCATAGACCTAAAACCTTCCTCCTCTTTCCTCCTTTCCTACTGTTCAACGACATAAGGCCTTCCTAACCGTCCAATGGTATCATTCGTCCCTTTTGGCGATTGTGCAGTCCTGCCACTGGTAGGACAGATGTACTAGGCTGCCTTGTGATGTCATAAGGCAATTGTGTGCCCTATTCATGCCTCTTCAAACCGTGTTTGGTCTGATTTTGTATTGCTTGTGCTCATGCTTCCAGCCATTCCAAGTGTTGATAATGGCTTCTTCTTCCACCTCTAGTAATGCATGACTTCGTCATCTAAGTGACAACAATAAAGTTAAATAATTAAAATTATCTCTTGTGGGTGAAGGCATTTACTATGTTTTTGGGAGTCCATCGTGTAATGAGGCATATCATTGGTGAACCCTTTTCCCAAAAGATCCTATGTATGATTAACTTGCTATAGATTATAAGCTTACATCGTAATTGGTCAATAGTATGGAATTCAATATCACCTCTGATATCATGTTTTTAACTCCTACCAAAAAGATTTGGGATACTCTTAAGGAGACGTATGATCATGAGTAGAATATTTCTAGAGTTTTTAAGAAATATGATTTCTTTTCTCTACAGTAGGGAGATCAAACTCTTCGACAGTGCTACACTTCTCTCCGTGCTCTTATGGACAAGTTAGATATTCCTCAGCCCATCGTCACTGATACTTAGACTCTTAGACAATATCGGGATGATTTAACGTTGACTAAGTTCCTATCGAGTCTACATCTACATGTTGCAACTTAGATTCATGGTAATATCCGTGGTGGAGATATTGTTCCATCCTTATCGTCTACTTTTACTCAAACCTTACGTGTTTCCATAAACACGTCATCAGGTCCCATGGACTAATCAACCATGGTGACATCTACTAGAGGTCATAGTCGTGACCAAGGGAAAGGTAGCAGTTTAGGAGGAGAACATAGTATTCGAAAGTGTGACCACTGTGGCCATACTAACCACACACTAGATCAATGTTGGGATAAATTTGGTAAGCCAAAGTAGACTCAAAATATGATTACACATACTACAGAAGGGGAGTCAACTGCTTCTACTACTATTCTAATTTCACAAGTCGAAACCGAGTATGAGAAGTTCCTCAAGTATCAAGCAGTTCAATCTACTACCACTGCTTTCCATGTTGCCATATAAGGTATTTGTACTTAGCCTTTAAGAACCATTCTTGGGTCATAGACTCCAGAGACTCCACTCACATGTCAAGTATCTATGACCTTTTCATGTCCCTCAAACATTTACCAAATATTTTCTCTGTCTCAATTGTTGATGGTAAGTCTTGTCAAATTACTGGTGAAGGGGTGATTCATGTCTCTTCTCGCCTACAACTTGATAATGTCCTTTAAACTCTAGACTTTCCTGTAAACTTGCTTTCCATTAGTACCATCACCAAAGCCTTATTTTGCAGGAGTCCTCTCTTTAATAGCATTATCGATTAGGTCATCCTCTCATAGAAAGCTTCAAGAAGCATTGCCATGGTTATTTGCTTTAAGTGCAAGTTGCAACTAACTAAACATCATCATACTACCTATCATCATACTTCCAATTTTGTCCATAACCATCCTTTCGAGCTGATCCATTCCGATATTTATGGTCCAACTTGTGTCCCATTTGTGTTAGATTTTAAGTATTATATTATTTTTGTAGATGATTACTCTCATGTATCTTAGGTGTATTTGTTAAAAGTCCGATCTCATGTCCCTAAAGTAATCAAAAAAAGTTTTTCATTGAAATAAAAACTCAATTTTCTACTTCTCCTAAGTTATTTCGTATTGATAATACTCTTGAATTTGTTCATAACAACATAATTATTCTTTGTTCATCTTTGGAAATTCTTCACTAAACATCGTGTTCTTGTACATCTCAGTAAAATGATGTGACTAAAAGAAAACATCAACATGTTGTTGATGTCACCCATACTATTATACTTCATATGTTTGTTCCTAAATATTTGTAGTCTGATGTCGTTCTTACTGCGTCCTATCTTCTTAATAAGGTGCCTTCTTACGTTCTGTTTGGTGACATTCCTTTTTGACGGTTATGTCCTCGTGATACCTTGTTTCATCTTCTTCCTTGTGTCTTTGGTTGTATTTGTTATGTCCAGAATCTCTCCCCTAGACTAAACAAATTATCTCCTTATTCTATCAAATATGTATTTGTAGAATATTCTACAACTCAAAAGATATATCATTGTGACAATCCTACGATATGTCAGTATCTTATCTAATGTTACCTTTTTCTAATTTGTCTCCTCCAAATCTACTCATCATGATTCCTCTTCCTCTATCACAAGATATTGTTCAGACTAAGAGTATTGTCAGTGTTCCTATTATTACTGTTGATCGTCCCTTGAAGATTTACACTCATCGCCCCAAGGAGGTTATATCAATGATCATGCCTACACCTTCCTCCTCGCCAGATGGTTCTTTAACTGCTGATCTTAATATGCCTATTGCCTTTCGTCGTGGTAAGAAATCTAGTACTACACATCCTATTTTTAATTTTGTTTCATATGATAGGCTCCACCCTTCCTTCCATCAGTTTGCCCTTTTCATTTCTTCTGAGTCTATTCCCAGGAACTACAAGGAAGTTATTCTTCTACTGTAATGGAAAGCTACAATGGATAAAAAAATGCAGGCACTCATATCACATAATACATGGACTTTAGTTCCTAAACTTGCTGATGGTCTTGTGGTTGATCACAAATAGATTTACACTATCAAATATGAACTCAACAAGTCTGTAAATAGGTACAAAACTCGATTGGTCACTCGTGGATTCACTTAAACTTTTGGTTTGGATTATGCTAAGACCTTTTCACCTATGGCTATATTGAACTCTATTTGTATTCTACTATTTGTTGCCATCATTCAGTCATAGGATCTTCATCAATTGGATGTTCCAAATGCTTCTCTCTATGATGATTTACAGGAGATAGTTCTTATGAAGCAACCTCTGGGATATGTTACTCAATAAAAGAGTCAAGTATGTCACCTTGAGAAGGCTATTTATAGTCTCAAACAGAATCCACAAACATGACTTGAAACGTTCAGCATTGTAAAAATATCAAGATTCAAGAGGTATGCAGTTGACCATTCTATCTTCAACAGAACATGTGCTAGTGACAGTGTGGAAAACATATGCATGTTGATAATATCATTTTAACTGAAAGTAACACAACAGAGATTGCGGAAACCAAGAAGCATATGAGAAGACATTTTGTTACAAAGGTTATAAAATGTCTTTGATATTTCCTTGGGATAGAATTCGCTTATGGCCACAATAAAGTTGTACTATATCAGAGAAACTAAATTCTTGATTTGCTTCAAAAAATTGATTTATTGGGATGCAAGCCAAAGTCAACACCTATTAGCCAGACTCTAGATTTCTAAGACAGCTCTTCAAAGTTCTTTGATGATGTTAATCAATACAAAAGATTGGTTGAAAAATTAGCCTATTTTATAATTACTCATCTTGCTATCTCATATGCTATAGGATTACTGAGTTAGTTTATGTATGAACCTCGATTGATTCATTAGAAAGGTGCCCTTCGTGTGTTGTCCTACATCAAAAGAGCGCCTAAAAAGAGACTAGTATATAAGAAATATGGTCATCTATAAGTGGAAGTTTATTCAAACTCTAGTTATGTAGGTGACAAGAGAGATAGTAAGTCTACATCTTATTATTGTACTTATGTGGAAGGAAACATGATAACTTAGAGAAGTAAACAACAAAGAGTGGTTTCTCAGTCTAATGTAGACACATCTATGGCACAAACTACGTGTAAAATGATTTGGCTCTCTTCAATGTTAAGTGAACTTATATTCTCAATTTAGTTTTCTATGCCAATGTATTATGATAATCAAATTATAATATTTATTACTAGTAACCTTATATTCTAAGAAAGAATAAAGTACATTGAAATTGACTGTCACTATATACGAGATTTAGTGCTAAAAAGAGTTATCTCTATTCCATAAACACCGTGGTGATATCTTTACAAAGGTCCTTGCAACAAGTACCTTTTAAGTCTCTTTGCAGCAAGTTGGATTTATCTAACATATATGCACCAACTTGAGGAAGAATGTCAATGATATTATTTAGTGGTAGAAATGGATTTTAAGCTACATGGGTAAATGGAAATCCATTTACTCTAGGTTTATGGCATCATGTATATATATCCTTGTAAATTCTTTTGTACGCTAATCTAATCTTGTTTTTTTACCTCTTAACAGATGGCATTGCAGTGGCACAGTAAAGGTATAATGTTTTCTTTCTTGTTAGTAACAATGCAATCACACAACTAGAAAACAGGAAGGCAACATCTAGTGTTTCGTATATAAGGTTTGCAAGCAGCATTAAAGTCCGCAAGTTGCCTTGTGAATCCCACCTACATGGTCTAAACTCAATACAGTAACAACCTGGTATCTACAAAGATCCAAGCTGTGTATAGTTGGCACTATGGTGGTGAGACGCAAGACTATTAAAAATGCATACACCAACTGTGGCTCTGTAGCCACTGCAGTATAGCAAAAAAAAAAAAGGGGGAAAGAAAACTTAAAAAATGCATGAATTATATTTCTCTTATCAAAATACAAAGACACTTTTCCAAGATGTTGAACAGAAGTAAAAAGAATAAAACACTTACCGCTGCATGCCTGCCCGCTTCTTACGAAGTATATAACAGATGAGAAAAAATAATGAGCTCCAGAACATAATCTTCCCATGGCAACGGAGCATTGATAAATTTCCACATTTCAAACAAAAGGTATCAAACAACCACAAGCATGGACGAATTGCTGTAGATATGGAAAGTTTATAGCCACTTTCAATAGGATGGTTCTGACCATTAAGAGGTTCCTGAATTACTTCGACTCTAGACGAATTGCTGGTTTTATTTTTCAGCTCAGGTGCATTATAAGAAGTGCTAGAATCTTTAGCAGAGTGTAGTGAGTGCAGCCTCCGGAGTAGTTCCTGAAAGTACCAGATTGAACAATCAAAAGGTATACTTTCCTTTGATTCAGTTAGGAATATGTACGGTGCATTAAATTTTATAAAATAGTAAAAATCTAACAAAACCACTAGGTTAAAGATAGTTCTTTGTTAGCAGAACAATATTTAGCAGGTAATCGTTTTATTAACTAAACAACAAAAAATGCAACAGTTAGAAATTTAAGAATCTATGATTATCTAGAAGTAGGAATCAGCATTCCATTTGTTTGGATGAGGTCCTTTCCAATTTCTAAGCCTCAGTTTAAATCCAGAAACACTTGAAATAAAGCTAGAATAGGAATTAGTATTTCATTTGTTTGTAAAAATCAGAATAAACTCAGATTAATAACTTCTATTTTGATTTACTTATTCTAGAATTGTTATTCAACAAGAAAGGTACAATAACGTTATTCAGTATGTTTATTTTTTATATAAAAAGAACACATATTTAATATGATGTAAACATGTTTCAAATTAGATATATATTCTGATAATCAAGTTGATTACTATTTATATACATGCTTTTCACTTATTCCAATACTTAATAAGATACTTATTCCGCTATTCAACTAAACAAATATTTCACCCTATACATACTTATTTACCTAAAAAACACTTCTAAATGGAATAACAATACTATTAGAATATTAATATCATTTTCAACTTATTTCTATTTTTCTTATTTTACATCCAAAGAAGAGCTAAAGAAGAAAAAACAGAAAAGGCAACAATTAGGCATATGAAGAATTACGATCCAAATATTCAGCAAGCTTAAACAAAAATATCTTACTTGCTGCTTCTCTAGCGGCAAGCCTGCTTTTTCAGTCCAAGAAATGGCAAAATCAATATCGTGTAAAACCATCCCAAGGACTTGGACAGTATAAACATCTATAATATCCAAATAGTTTTCTAAGCTTAATAGAGGACACCAAGTTCCATCGGAGAAAGACTGATATGTCTCACTATCAAATGAAACATAAGCATGTCCATCCACAAACTTCCATGCTCTAAAGAATTGTTCAAGGATTGGTCTGAGCATTGCTCCATGTCCTTCTGCTATCTGAATGCAAGCCCTGAAAAAAGCAACATAAGTGCTGAATTCCATACTAACTGTTGCAATCTGGGGAAAGAAAATACTAGTACAAAGATCGATCTTTGCTAACATCCAGAAATCTTGTAGTGTCAGTATGACTGATATTATAAATACCCTGTGAGAAGAACTTGACCAGGTATTGCAGGTACTGATCCATAAAGAGCTTCAAGCTC
>JAMKQA010079053.1:0-16266 GCA_024699735.1 Posidonia australis
AATCCCACCTTTCATGAGAGAACCAAGCATATAGAGGTTGATTGTCATTTCATTAGGGACAATGTTCAGAAGAGAGTCATCACTACGCCGTTCGTCCACTCCAAGGATCAACTGGCAGATATTCTAACCAAGGCTCTTGGCAATGGGGTTCTTGAACAATTTTGTAACAAGCTGAATCTTATTGATATTTATGCCGTTCAGCTTGAGGGGGAGTGTTAGAAGTTAGGTTAATGGATCCTGTTGTATAGGTTAATGGATCCTGTTGTATATGGATCAGGATCCATTAACCTAACTTCTAACACTCCCCCTCAAGCTGCCAAGATCCATTTACTTACTATGCATTGTATTTAAACCCCTCTACTCTAATGCAAAACCTAATTAGCTTCTTTCCCTAATCTCTAATTCAACTTAGATCTTTGAGAAATCTATGAAAGAGGCTTAAGTTGTGGGTTTGTCTGTCTATAGAGGGACCCACAACCTAAGATTCTATCCTTAGGGTTGGTCTTAGCAAGTCACAAAAAAAACAGTAAATAAACACGAAACAATAAAGTGTCAAGTATCTACTAGGATTTATTATTAACTCAGAGAGAAGAAAAGAGTCGAATAATAACGTCCTAGGATATCTTAAGTTATCAATCTAGAAATTATAACCCAACAGAGTATGAAAGAGCGACTTACGCTGGTTCAGTTCACTCATTTCAGTTGATCTTAACTAGAAAGATATTTTGCTTAAGGGACTTTAACTTTATTGTAAAAGAAATAGTTTCCACTCTATTGGTGGACGGAAAACAAACTTAAAAATCGTTAAAAAACTAAAATAACAGTGAACAACATATTATTTTATTTATTTCGCTACTGCAGACCTGGAAAAGAACCAACATAGACAGGAAAAAACTAAAGACCTACAAAAAAACAGTCTGTGAATTCGGTCACCTATGATAATAGCACCATTACGCGTCATCCCCTAAAGTAGCGACGAGATCCCGTGCCTTTATGATAGGCGACTGGAACTACAGGAAGATTTTTGACATATAAAAACCAAATACTGGTCTAGATACCGTGAAAGTCCTAATGCACGACTTTCTAAACCTAAAACAGCATCTAGATCTAGAAATAAATGGAAATAAATAAGAACGAAGGGAAATAGTTACAATGCATGAAGGATTGGCTCAAACCAGTCCCACCGTGATCGTTAATTTTCTATGGATGGATTTTTGAAGGTATTGTAGAATCGTCGAGGTGTCCACTCACTTCATCAATTCTTGTAATCGTCACTTGTCTTTTTCTTCGTTCGATGGCTGACAAGATGTCTTGTAAGAGTGTGGTGGTTGTGATGATGTAGATTCTTGATTCACTGGGCCAACGACAAGATGTTGTCTGGCAACATTCTCGTGCTTTTGTAATAATTCTTTCTTTTAAAATAAATAAGGAAAACAAGAGAAAATAGATTAGACTAGGTGCAGTAAACAAATAACGAAAAGATAACAAAAGAAAAATATAAACATGTAACTAAATATTAACCAGGGGGTTGTCCCCACATGCATATGTCATGGGCAATTATATAAATATAAGTTTGATATGTAAACAATGAAATAAATTAGAAGAAACACTCCCTTCACCCTTGGTGCCTTGATATGATGGTTAAAGTAAGTGGAGGTCGATTTACGGAGCTTCGGAATGGCTTTAAAAAGGAGTTGGATCTGTGGAATCAGAGCTTCTAGGGAGAAAAGACGTGGAGGAGGGACTATGGTTCTCTCTCCTGTTGAATTCTCTCTTTCTCTCCTTTCTAGGGCATAAAGATGGTTTCTTAAGATTTTAATGTGCCTTTAGAATTTTCAATGTCTCTCTTCAAACTCTTGACCTAATGGTTAATTTATAGAGTTTGAAGGCTCCAAATCTCGTCAATGACGAGTAGTGGATCAAGGATCAAGATTTAAAATTTTTAAAATGATAGAAAATCAAGATATGAGCTCGTCGCGTATACGAAAGGCGACAACATCTTTCAGTCGCCGTTATTAGTGACGACTAATCTGAAAATTCTAATTTCACTACACACGGTGAATCACTACCCAAAAGGTAAGGAAATCTGTCACGTTCGTTAGTTGCCTGTATATGTGGCAACGAATTACTAAAAATGCATAATTTTGAAAATCAAGATCATAAAATATCCATTATGAATCTATTATCAAATATTGACCAAATTAATCTTGAAAAATCATACTCGTATTTGAAAGATATTTTAAATTGGTTTTTAAATTCAAAATCCACTTAAAATGTTAAGTAAATTGGATTTGAACAAATCTTTAGTAATTAGGAGAAATCATCAGTTAAAATCAAGGATAATCTAATTTAGTTTAGATTCGTAATTATCTTGATTTTTGGATTTTATCTTTATTTTCTTAGCATTATCTTCAATTAAATATAAGTTATAACATTTAAATGTGATAACTTATCATAAAAAGCTCATTTTTGGTAAAATAAAGATAAGTAGCCTTAATTATCAAGTCATCCGAATTTCAATAATTTTCTGGAATTATTTAGCATTTATAATGATTTATATAATATGCATAGATATTTAAATATTGGAAAAGTATAGAAATTATAATAATTATGAGAAAGATCATAATAACATTTATAAATATCCTAAATATTATATTGAAGTCCAAGATGACAAATTATATGGAGAGAGAAGTTCAGGATTCTCGTTGCCTGTACATGCGACGACGAGACTCGTAGCTTGTCAACGTAGCAATTAGTATTGTCGCCTCTGGATGTGGCGACTAGTCTTGTCGTCTCTCAAGGTGACGGCAACTAGTCTTGTCATCTCTAAAAGTGGCAACTTCTTGGTCTTTTTGTAGTTTACCTCCTTATCTTTTATTTCAATCCACAGAGATGCATTAAAAATCCAAGAAAATACAGAAATTCTATGGAAAAATTTAAAAGAATGTTAAAACTCCTTAGCCATGTGATCTGGGGTTCCTATCTTAGGTGAACTTTGGAAAATGCGAAAATAGAATATCTACAAATACAATGAAAGAGAAGTTGCTGAGGGAGCGAGAGAAGTAGCGGCTGCAATCGAGAGGGATCTTTGTTGTCGTCGATTATAAGTTCACTGGGCATAAGTAGGGAGGTTCGTCGGACTTTGAGGAGCTCGTCGGCATGAGGAATCAACCACTGGTGAAGGTATGCATTGGGTATATGCAAGGATCGTGGGGATCTGGTGATGGGTTCATTGGATTTTTTTTTTTTAGTAGTTGTACGAGTGAAGATGATGATGAACAATAAACTATTTGCTTGGTTGGGAAAAAAAAAGAATAGTGACCTAGATAATGTAGCATGCTAGGAAGAATAATTTGATTGTTTGGTATAACTTCTTGAATCATTAGGTTATTTGAGACAAATAAATGAATAGTTTCCTATGAATAGTGATTGCATGAGATAAAGATGAGTACTATAGCTTTATTTCATTGGGTTCACCATTGCATTATTTGAGGTTACTCGTGTGCACAAGGTTCAAGATGATGGATATTTTACAGTTTTGACTCAAGTTTTGCTCATTTACAAAAGAGCCCTCACATTGCATGTCTTATGTCATGCTGTTTCTGACAAATTATTTTAATTACATTTAGGTTCCTAAAATGTTATGGATCGTATTATTTTAAAGTTTATAACAATTGCTTGAATAACTTAGAGTTAAATGTAAGTTCCGTATATGTAAGGAAAATTACAAATCAACCTAAGAATTGTAGCTTTATTTTTTTTGATAATGAACTATAGTCATAGCTTGTGAACGAAAGCTTAGGGAAAATTATATAAGAATCCGTGCACTTATTGTTATTAGGTAGAATAAAATTTTATAGTCAAGTCTTTAGATTCATAAAGAATTAAATATTAGTCCACTCAAATAGAAAAAATAAATAATGCAAGTATCTCTTCAAATAAGGAAAGAGAAAACAAGATATTGTCACATGACTCTTCGGAATAATGATCTTAAGAGAGAATACACTCACTTAATGAGGTTTAGTGTTGGATCTTTTTAAAGATTTAGTAACAACAATGAAACCACAAGGTTCAGATTTAATGTCTACTACTAACACAGGCTGATATGTAAGGTCCTTATTAATGAACAAGTATGTAATTGAGAAAATAATAATGGAAGACCGTGTAATACCAGCGATGGGTGATCTAAGGGATCCATAACGACTGTAAAGTAATAAAGTGAAAACATAGAATTTACTATAAGTCTATATAGAATGTAGTAAGTTAGGGCCCCATATGTATTTTGAGTTTTTATAAACTCAAATCGTGATATTGTCTAATTGCAAGTACTCATGAAATTTAACTTAAACATACATGATAAATAGTGTGGCTCAATCAAATACATATGGAACCGAAAAGAATACTGTTTTAGCTTTATGTTACGTTCTTAGTCATGTAATATAGCTATAATGAACTATAGCCATAGCCCGTGAATAAAAACTTAGGGAATATTATATAAGAATCCTTGCATTTATTGTTATTAGGTAGAATAAAATTTTATAGTCAAGTCCTTAGATTTATAAAGAATTAAATATTAATCCATTTAAGAAGAGAGAGAATGAGGTCTTATTATATGACTCTTCGAAGTAATGATCTTAAAAGGAAATACATTGGCTTGACGAGGTTTTGTGTTGGGTCTTTTTAAGGATTTAGTGACAACGATGAGACCATAAGGTTCAGATCTTGATGTCTACTATTGACACATATTGATATATAAAGTCCTTACTAATGAACAAGTGTATAATTGAAAATATAATAATGAAAGACTGTGTAATACCAACGATGGGTGATCCAAGGGATCCATTAAACGACTATAAGGTAATGAAAGTGAAAACATAGAATTTACGATAAATCTATATATAATGTAGTTAGTTAGCATTCCATATGCATATTGAGTTTTTTATAAACTCAAATCGTGGTATTGTCTAATTGTAAGTACTCATGGAATTTAGCTCAAACATATATGATAAATAGTGTGGCTCAATCAAATACATATGGGACCGAAAAGAATACTGTTTTAGCTTTATGTTACATTCTCAGTCATATAATATAATTATGATAGACAGATTTAAGAGATGTAATAAATATGATAGTACTTTAACTGTTCTCTTTTATTTGTTCGTAATATTCACATATACACAAAGCCTCTATTATTGTTTCTGTTAGTCCATATGTGTGTGAATGTTATATGATATGTAGGATGACTTTGCTTTGTACTAGCTTAGTGATCGATACCTGTGGCTCATCTTTACACATGGGACTTCAGAAGAATTGAATTTCTAATTCTTTGCTTTGAACATTAAGAATTGTAATAGGTTTATGTTGGACTAATTTAAGTAATGTAATATAACACTTGAAGTCTCTATGATGGAGGCACAGGACCAGGCGTGGATTCCTAGTGTGTATTGTCAACGTGAATTCTAGGCGAATTTTAACAGTTTATGGTTCAGAGAATTGTAAGTTATTGTTTGAGACTTAGTTCCTACTCGGTTGTATTTTTGGTGATCGAGTTGTAAGCCTGGTCGAGTAGATTGGTGTTTGATTAGCTGTTAAATGTAATATTATTCTTAGGTAATTAAAGTGATTTATTGTGGATTATTTCTCTCCTTGGAGTCTTTGTTTTGTGCTTTATGCACGGTGGATTTTCTTGGCATTTTAGGTGGTTATTCCTCTTTGGTGTTACGTCATGTTTGTGTTTTGGCGTATTGTGCCTGTGACTTTGTGGAACATGAGATGGACAAGTACAATAACATTTCGTGACTCTCCTACGTTAGGACAATCACTCGTGACTTCCTTACATTAGGATAGTCACTTGTGACTCCCTTTTGTTGGGACTCACACATAGGGCCTTATAAAGTTCAAGATGGGTGGTGTTGGAGAGAAGACATGCTCGCTCGTTGCTGAGAAAGAAAATTCAGAGAGGAGAAAGAAGAAATTGAGGAGGAGAATCTACAAGGGAGAATGAGAGATTGAGGGAAAACTTGAGGGAGAAGGAGAGAGAGAGAGGGGGGTGAGTGGGAGAGGAGGTTGTCTGTGCTCGTCGATTGTCACCACTACTCACTACTACTACCACTGCCTCAATTATTGTGCTACTATTGTTGTCGTGACGTTAAGGAGTTGTTGTAGTCGTCACTATCGTCAAAGTGTTGCCGCTGCCGTTGTCGGGTTGCCATGACCAAGCAAACGCAAGAGCCGATCATCAATGAAGGTACACGTTTTTCCTAAGATTGTCTCTTTGTCGTTAACTACATGTTATTGTGTGGTTTGTGCTTGGAATTCTGTGGGTAGGATCGAGGGGCGACAATAAGGTCGCATAGGTGATGGGTTCCTGCGAGTGAATCTATCCTATTTGTGTGATCCTTGTTCGATTCTTTGATGAATCATTTTGTTTAACGTCTTGGAATGTTTGTTTACTGTAAGGATTGAGTTTTGAGGTTTAGGCAAAATGCCATATTTTCTGCTGGTATGTGTGCAACACTAGACGCATGAGGGATCAGCACGGGTTGGTTGTGCGGCCCCTTACAGTAGTGGTGTTGCAGTTGGTTTCCTGGTGGCCTTTTGAATGGTACTTTTTGTGGTTTTGAGAATATTTCATGCAAAGTTTTGGCATGATGGTTTGTGTAGAGTTTTGTAGTTTTGTGAATTCATCCTGAAATGGGTTTTCAAAATGGTTTTTTCAAAATAAATTTGGAAAATAAATGCACAAGTTTTGCAAAAGTTTTGAAAATGTTTTCCATGGCTTTGAAGGATTGAGACAGTAAGGCTCCTAACCAATCTTCTAGGATTGATACCTTTAGTATCGTGAACTACTTAAGCTGAGATTCGAGTTATTTGAGAGATCAAGAGATTGGAGCTCCTATTTTTCTAGAAACTCGAAAACTACTTGGACCTCAATCTAAGTAGTTTACGACCCTAGAGATATCAAGAGGCCTTGGGCGAGGGTCTAAGGGCCAAAGAACTAAGAATAAGGTCAAGAATCAAAAGACCAAAGTTTCTGGCCAACTCTCTAGAAATGAGAGATACCTCTGGTTGATCGAGAACTACCTACTTAGATTGAGATCCAGGGAGTTATACTGGCTAAATCAGGAAGTGAAAAAGTCCTCAGATAATCGAGTGCAACAATTCAGAGAATGTCGAGAAGGTAGACCTTGTGTGTGTTGTCCTATGTAGACTTTTAAGGATTCTCAAAGTATGAACCTAAAGCAAGGGCTTCTACATAGGATAGTTTTACCGCAGCAGTGCTGTGTGCTTTGGCTACTACTTGTGTGCCAGTGTTGATCTCTTGCGCCCAGATGATATGACAGAGTTTTGTGAACTGAATGTGTGTGTGATTTTAGACTTATTTTGGCATAAAGTAGCCATTTTAAGTGTGTATAAGTGATTTCAAAATGCACGTATTTTGGTTTGAAAAAGAAAAGATGGTTTTGAAAGCGTATTTAGAGATTTTATGCTTGCTTGCTGTGGATTGTGGCTTGTGGTTATGTTTTGTAGTATTATGGTTTAAGTCTACCACGAGAGGCAATCGGGTGACTAGGAAGTTGAGTTTTGGCAACTTCATTTTTGATTTGTTGTTTCAATAGTTAGTAGGCATACGTTAGATGACTATTGAATGTCACTCACGTGTGTTTCTAAATGATTTCTTTATTAGTGCAAATAATGCAATTGCAATTCAATTTAGTGCATATAACAGGAGTTACGTAGTCGCATATCACAGGTTCTAGGTAGATTTAGATTGTCGTT
The DNA here is from genome assembly GCA_024699735.1 of Posidonia australis. Lineage (NCBI taxonomy): Eukaryota > Viridiplantae > Streptophyta > Magnoliopsida > Alismatales > Posidoniaceae > Posidonia > Posidonia australis. The sequence goes on from JAMKQA010079053.1 coordinate 7,780, forward strand.
GTTGAGGTTGTCACATGTAATAAATGAGTTTTTGGTGCTTTTCTTTTATCTATTTATAATGTTTTTGTTCACAAGAAATCTCTATTATTGCTTCCGCTAGTTTGTATGTATAGATGTTACAAGGTCTAACGATTTTGGACATTTATACAAGGCTGATACATAATAGTTACTTCCAGCATTGAAGTTAACTCTTGAATTTGGTTATTTGTATTAATTTTTGCTTAATGAGTTGCATCTTTACTTTCAGACCCTTTTTTGTGAATACCCAGAACTTTTTAGTTTTCACATGGTATATGAAGGGCTTTTATGATAAAAATTATTCTTTTCTATTTCTCAGTGTGAAATATCTTCCTCTCTCTTCTGCTGTTGTACTAAACCTTACAACCCCAATTATGGCATCCATTGTCGCAAGCATGAGTTTTAAGGAGAAATTAACCTTTCCAGATGTTGGAGGTAAGCTTGAAATACCCATCCATTAGTTTGTGTGCATATATTGAATGCTTCAGCTATCTATTAGTTATAACCGTACCGTGTTTTGACAATGCAATTGTGTATCAATTCAATTTGCAATATAAACAAAATTCGTAATTGTGGACTCCAACTCGTGTCTTAGAAAAATGTAGAGAAAACAAATAGTGATTGGCTCTACACTTGGAAGAATGTTACAGTCATGAACTGTTAGACCAAAAGACACGTGAAGCAGTATACTGACACTTTTTATTTGGTATATTAGCAACAACAACCATGCCTGAATCCCACTGTGTGGGGTTGACAACATGAATCTTTTTGTTGGGTACATGTTTCTTAATTATATATTATTATTTGGTATATTAGCAACAACAACCATGCCTGAATCCCACTGTGTGGGGTTGACAACATGAATCTTTTTGTTGGGTACATGTTACTTAATTATATATTATTATTTATAACAATACCCTGGGTTGTTAACAAACCTTTTATAAATGACAAATTATGTCATTTTAGTGGTTATATGGAGAATGTAGGCCTTTCATTCTACCGAGAGGGTACCATTTTGCATTTATGATATTCAACCATCTTTTTAGAGACATCATTTTAAGGTAAAGTGGGGGGTGTTCTACCAAGCGTACCATTGATAAAATATCCAAGCATGATATACAGCATTTCCTATTCCAAGGGATAGAAACCAGAATAGAAAACAGCAAACAATTCACCTCATTTATGGAACCAAAAATGAAACTAAAAGTGGATAGTCATAGCCCCATATCATGGATCAGCAGCCTACCTATCTCCTATTTGATGTTTGACTACAATATCGTCCTAGTACATGTCATTTAACTTCAGTTTACCTACGACTTTTATTATCTTAGTAAATCTGTCTTTCCCTATCTCTGTAGGTATCATTTGCAGCTTCCTTGGGCTATTATTCATATGCCAGCCAATGCTTGCTGTGAAAGGTATGAAAATTATATTCCTATTACCTTAATAAATACTACAAATTTAAAATAGTTACTTGATCTTCTAATAAATGTTTTTAGACTTGGCCTTCTCTCCACTATTGTGTACATATTGTTCCCAATTCAGTGATTATACTGCAAATCTGAAAGAATTTGGAAGGCCTTTAAAATTTTCATGTTGTGGATCTTGATGGCTGCATCTTGTTTGATTGTGTTATTGTAACCTTATCTTTGATGAACAGATTACACTATCCCTAATTTCGGAATTGTACTTTTTCTGTGGTAACCTGCTGACCTTGTTCTTTAAAAAAATGGATTTCTTTTCTTACAGTTAAATATATGTCTCATTTTAAATTGATCTTAAGTTTAAATTTACTATCTCCATGCTTAACTGCTTTCACCTAAATATATCTCGATTTACAGTGTTTGGATTTTGGACTCTATCTGTCTCAGACACTACATGTAGCGATATAGATTTGCCCTGTTTGCCTTTCATTATACCCCTTGCGTGGAATAGTTGCACTTAATTATGACATTTGGTTTGTTATATCAGTTAACTAATTCAGTACATTGATTATTTATAACAGTAGAACTTGCTCGAAAAATGTTTCCCTTGGGCAATATATTTTTCATATTATATTTTTGGATTATTTAATTCCAAGCCCTTTAAATAATTAAGATCTCTCTTTTTTTGGCTGTTTGGACATACAGCAGCAGTGTTTATTAAAATTTTCTAGGTCAAAATTGTTTTCCCTCATTCATATAGACCTTTTGTAAGAAAAAGAAAATCTTTGAGGATTGCCCCACTCATAGATCATATGTTTGCTACTTAGTGATTGTCTTTTAGGATAGAATATACTCATCTATAGCTATGTTGGCAATAAGCTTTAGTAATTCCTAGAGGTGGGACATCATGTTTGTACCAGGTCATAGAACTCTGCCTAAACATTGACCTTAAGAGGATCTTCAGGACTTACTCTAGATTAATAGATAAGACATTTTTATTATGATTAGTTTTATCTAGGCATTTAAGATGCTGAAAACTTAGGCGACTTGGATGTAACCCTGTTAAAAAAACTAAGAAGAAACAACATTTTCCATGTTACTTGCAAAAAAATTTGATATTTGCTATTATGCCTATTACAGTACTTCGTAACTTGAGGAATTTTTTTATGCAGAACTTCCTTTTCATAGATTAAACAAATAGTTACTTGATATAGGTATCCTTAGTGTGATATTCCTCTCATATGTATGTCATTGGGAGAGGCTGGATGTTATGGTATGTCTTGTGTTTAAACACTTGTGCTATTTCTTGGTTATTACGTGCTTGTCAATATTTGGCCACTTCCATACATACAATTTTTAGATCATACATCTACACTTTTGGATTTAATTGTGCATATTTGGTAACATTATTAGGTGTGTCACTGGAAGCTGGAGAAACAGATCCTACTGATAAAGTTGGAGGTATTCCATATGTACTTGTTGGTATACTTTCATCGGTGATGGGTGGAATCTCTTATTGTCTTATAAAGTCCGGAGCCAGAGAAACTGATCAACCTGTGTATGATACTTCATCTACATCTCTTTAAATTTTTCCAATGCTCAGATTTAACACATCTACCTTTGATCTAGAAAAGTTGTTGGATGAGCATTAATAATATATATTTTATTGAGATATCAAAGATGAAGGATTTTATAGAATTTAAAAATTCAGGAAAATGCCCAACCTTCACAAGAATGGGTCGTATCATGATGATAAGAATCCTCCAAAAATGAAGAACAAAGAGGCATAAAAGGAGAAAAACTAGCTGTATAGTGAGGCTTGAGAGTGTATTAATCTTATGTAGGTGTTATTCATATTTTAAATAAACATATTTCATATTCAAATAATGTTAGAGTTATTAGTATATGTTTTAGTGACATATGGTTATATGGATATCTGTTTATGTTAGATGGATACCTTAAATCACTATATATATGTAATTAGGCCATAGTAATTATAACCATGCCAGCAACTATTCGTGCAAGGCGCGAAAAGTCAAAATGCATGTGATCAAACAAAGTCATGGTAAAAATGAAAATGGGAGTCGCCACCTAATCTACTTAAAACAAGAGATACGGAAAATGCAGAAAAGCTATGCAAATGTAAATACGATGCTTTATGCCTAAAGGATGCGACACATAAATCACGACGTACTAGAGAAAGGGTAAGAACTCCTGTTACATGTGGGGAAAGTGTGAGGCCCCCCTACACATCCGACAAGTCGATTTTTCAAGGTTTATCGCTTGCATATGTGGATTATGCATGTATGTGCTTGCTTATATCTAAAATGCATGCTTGATATTATGCCAATGCGAATGGAATATGCAGGATAGGAAATTATGTTATTTAATGCTCAGTAACGCTTTGAAAGCTCTGAACCGAGGCACTTGCACATGGAAATGACACCAATACGATCCATTAAGGATATACATAAGGTCATTGCGTTGGTTAAAAAAAATACAATATAGTATACATCATGACTCTAATGTATGCAAATCAAATGCCATTGCATGCATGTGCAATGCTAAGTATGTAAGAAGACAGATCAAAGACAGAATCAAAATTGTTTGAGGAAAACACGCAAAACAAGGCGTAACACCACTGTCTGCCCTCTAGAATAGGGCAGGTGCGTCAAAAAATGCGTCTGGATAGTGTGCCTAGTAGTTGCGCCCTAAGTATCCTATTTCATATAGTGAGCTCAGTCACGATTTCGATAGAAATCATGCAACCAAATCACGCAAGTGAACGTCTAGGAAGCTTTGGGGGATGATGATGAACATGATTATAGGTTGAATGGAGGCCAAGGATGCATGGACGAGTCTACCCATCTCCTCCCTCCATCGTTGGGTTTTCCGATTATCTACGACGGAGAACCAGGGATGTGAGCATTGAAGAGCCTCAACGACGCTACCAGAGGGTAGAGAGTGCAGGTGAAAAAGAGGAGAGGAGATGCGATGCAAATGGAGGCATGATGCTGATGCAGTTCCTTTCATCTTCATTGAGTCTCACTAGAGGTCACAAGTTCAATCGGCCATAGAAGATGCCGTGAGTGTCAGGAGACTTCCTGGCTAACTCCGTGGAGAGGGGAAGAGAAAGGCACACCAGAATGGACTCACCACATATCTAGGCCACTAACCTAACACGAATGGAGTAAACCTATCACTGACGACCAGAAATGGTGCGTGAATGATAGTAAACGTGCATAACTCAACATGCAATGAAACATGCTAATATAACAATGGAATACTAGAAGAAACATGGCATAACTATGCACGACAAGGAGGAGAGCATACCTATGGACGTATGTTGGTTGTCCTCCCAACATTGTGGCTCACGGTGGTCCTCCAGATTGATGGTGGTCGACGACAACGATGAGGCACGAAAGAGGGTTGCAAAGGTGCTATGGATGCATAGGAGTGTGATGGCTATGGTTGAAACTTTGCGGTTGTGGGTTTGGACAGTTGGAATAGGAGGTATCTCGATGAGTGGAGTAGCACTATCGAAGAAACAATAAGGTACTCTCGGTTGTGGAAAGTGCCAACCTCTCTCGAAGACAAAGTGACCGGTTTCTTGGAGAGGTAATGCAATGGCTGGTTAGGTGGTTCAGGAGTGCGGTGTGGTGGTTGGAATGGTATCAGACTTTGTATCAAACTTTTGCTTTGTTTCTGTCATCTATTTCTATACCCAAGAATTATTAGAAAGTGTCACAGATCCTTGAGTGGAGAGCAACTGTGGATAAGGAGATGTGTGCCTTATAGTTTCGTGGGACATGGGATCTTATTGTTCCACCAGTCGATGCAGAAATTATGAGTTGTCGTTGGATTTTCACAATGAAGTACAGACCTAATGGCACCATTAATAGATATAAAGCTCACTTAATTGCTCATGGTTTCACCTAAATTTATGGGGTTGATTGTTTTGAGACTTTTTCACCTGTTACATGTTTAAATTCTATCAAGATTCTATTTTCTGTTGTAATGAATCAAAGGTGGCCTACATACCAGTTTGATGTAAAAAATACCTTTCTCTATGGTAATCTGCTTATGGTATCTATGGAAAAAGCTTCTAGGTATGTTGCTCGGAGAGAGATGTGTATATAAGTTGAAAAAGGCAATCTATGGCCTCAAGTAGAGTCTTCATGCTTGGTTTAACAAATTTAATGAGGTTGTAATACGGTTAGGCTTCCACAAGTGCAATGCTGATCATTCTGTATTTGTGAGACCTACTGGTTACGTTATCTTGACTATCTATGTCAATGATATTCTAGTGACTGACATTGATAGAGTAAGCATTGTTGAGAGCAGAAAATTCCTTAAGAAATACTTTGTGATAAAAGATTTGGATAAATCCAAATACTTCATTGGAATTGAGATTGCACGTGCAAAGGATGGAATAGTCCTATCTCAGAGGAAGTTTGTGCTTGACTTACTACAAGAGGCAGGCATATTTAGCTACAAACCTTCTAGCTCTTTAGTTGATTCCAGCTTAGATCTATGGGACACATTTTCTGATATCCTTGAGGATGTAGATGTTATAGGCGACTTGTTGGAAAACTAATCTATTTTACTGTAACTTGCCCAAACATCACCTTTGTAGTTGGACTAATTAGTTAGTTTATGCATCAATCAAAAGAGGTACATTGGAACTTGGAAGGCATATCTACAAATTCTGTCCTATCTGAAGAATGCCCCTAGTAGAGGCTTACACTACAGACATCATGGTCATTTTGATATCACTGTTCAAATTTAAGTTATATTGGGGATTAATGAGATAGGAAGTCTACTTTTGGATATTATATGTTTATAGGAGGTAACTTGGTTACTTGGAGAAGTAAAAGGGAAAATGTTGTATTCAGATCTAATACTGAGGGAGAATATGGAGCTATGACACATACAATGTGCGAGATGGTATGGATTAGATCCTTTAACTGAAATTGATTTCCTTCTTAAGGGACCTATGTCTATGTTCTGTGATAGCCAGGTTGCTTTCTATATAGTCAACAATCCTATGTTCTATGAAAAAACAAAATACATTAAGGTAGATTGTTACTTTGTCAGGAATACTGTATTGGATGACTTGATCACTACTCCTTTTACTTCCTCATCTATTCGGCTTGCAGATGTATTTACTAAAGTTGTGTCTGTGAGTCAGTATCAGTCTCTTTGTGTCAAGCTAGGTATGATAGATTTATATGCTCTAACTTGAGGAGAAGTGTTAGAGTTATTAGTATATGATTTAGTGATATGTGGTTATATGAATATCTATTTGTTAGGTGGATACTCTAAATTACTATATATACGTAATCAGGCCATAGTAATAACATCTCTCTAGTTTTTTTTCTGTCTTTTAACAAATAACAGACTATACTTAGTTGATATCCTTGCCCATTGTATCCTACTTTTACAAGAATTTTCCATATCCATGTGTCCATATTGTTTGCACCCATATCCTGTACCATATCCGTGCTTCTTATGTGTGGATACAGCATGTGAAAATATTCTCTCTCTCACTCGAAAAAAAATGTTGAGTTACCTACTCATTCATGTTAGTATTGTGATGAAGATATGGATGCCCCTAAAGACAATAAAAAACATGCAAGCCACCACATTAGATATCGCCAACAAATCAGCAATCATGATACTGTTATATCCTTTTTGTGTATGTGCTTGTGTAATTATCATAATATACGGATTTTTTTTATAAGCCCATACCCCTGTAGAAAGTTTCCTGGTTTATATTTGTAAAGTAGGGGTATGTATGTAAAGATAAGGGGCACATGTAAAAACCTACATTTGCAAGAGTATATTATGAAATTATGATGTTTATTAGGTATGCAAGGAAATATACATGTTTTTATGGGTATACATGACTTTTGGGATTAGATTTCCTTTTCAAATTAGGATTTGTTTGCCCATTTAAAAGAATGTGCAGCCTATATTGAAGGAGCTGATTATGGATTAATAAACATATTGGGTTGTTTGGCCTTTTGGGTATCTACTTCCTTATTATTTTGGAATAGTTGTTCCCTTTTTTCTTTTCAACTACCATGTAATATGCTTGGATCATGTCTATATGATTTTAGGTTGTTAGCTGATGACAATTATCATTTTCTCCTGTTTTGCCCACTGGAACTCCTCCTTTGTATCTTTGACCTTCTACCACATAAGGCAGATTGTAAGGTCAATAATTTCATATTTTCTTCATTGAAGATCCCTGCCTATTATCTTATGATTTGTCATATTCAACTAGAAAAAATTCATGCACTTCCAAGTAAAACAGTGCACACTTCAGGTCAGGAATTTATGTGGGATTGAATTTGTAATGAGTAAATTTCATATAAGCTTCCCTCTTTTTTATTTTTTTATAAAAATTTACCCCTCTCTTTTCAAAAATATGTTAAACACTCCTATCATTTGATCGATTTTGAGAATACCCCCTACCATTTGTTGATTGTATAACTCAAGCCTTTAATTTACAATTCTAATAGGAAATTTACTAACTTAACCTAGGATCTATTTCAACCTACATGTTTTTTGTTACAATCTGGGTCATGGATTTTCTATTGTTCTTCTGAGATGACAAGAGAATTGATGGCAAGGGGCAGTGAGCTCCTTTCACCTCATGCTCTAGTGAACTTTGACTAGAAAGCAAGGGTATTTTAGTCCATAACTTACAGCATCATAGGGGTGAACTTATGGGGTTCACCTCAGAGGCAACTGAAAAATTTTCAAATGATTGAGGTGTTTAAATATTTTAAAAAAGAGAGGGGATGATTTGTAAAAAAAGCAAAAGAAAGGAGCTTATAAGAAATCTAACTATTTTTTATTTGATCACAATGCAAAAAGTGACATTGTTGCATTTTTATTTTAGTTAATAAAGCCAATCATTTCATATGGCGTTGAAATAGAAGGACTGGAGACCCTGGTTTTACTTGGGTTCTGAGTAGACATGGAAAACGGGCCGGGCCGGTCCAGGCCCGCCCCGCCCCGCCCGGGCCCGGCCAAG
>JAMKQA010079054.1:0-16107 GCA_024699735.1 Posidonia australis
ATTCATCCATTTGTGGTTTTCCTCGTCTTTCCCTAAAAGACCAGGTGGCGACTCCTTCTCTTTTTCTTTTTATCCTATCCTTGCGCCTTCGCCATCCATTGGCATGGCTGTGATCCCTACCCCTCCTCCTCGCCGGGTCGGGCGCGCGCGGTCACAACTGCAATGACCCAATTTTAGAAGTGGTGCTTTAGTCAGATAATTAAGGTGAAATTCAAGTGTATTGGGCATTGAAAGTCCCTAGTGTCCAATGTGGGGCACATTCTCAATAGTATCTGACGCCTGGATTGTGTCTTTCTGGCCTTTTTGGTGCAGTGTAGTCTAGGTGTTGTGCCAGCCCTCGTGGGAGTTTTGAGAGTTTGTCCTGTGCTCTGGTGGCAGATTTCGGTTTGCACGAGTCACGTGGACGTGGAAGGTCGCGTAGTCTGGTTTTGTACTTGCAACTTCCTTTCTTTCCTTCCCTTCGTTCTCTTTCCTTTCCTTCTCTTTCTTTCTTCCTCCTTCCCCCTGGCCCCACCCCTTCCTCTTCTTCTTCTTCTTCTTCTCTCGCGTGTGGGAGAGGGTGAGAAAAGGGAGAGGGGAGGCGGGAGGGAGAGAGGGCTACAAGAGAGAGAGAGAGATGGTCGAGAGGAGGAGGATGCAGCCGTCGTCGTGCCGCCATCGTCGCGTAGAGGAACAGAGCAACTCGTGGTTGGAGGAGGAGTGTCACCGTTCGTTTCGTGCCGTTGCGTCTTCGATGAAGGTATGCACCTCGTAGATTTTCTTTTAGTTCCAAATTTGTATCATAGGTGCATGTTAGTGTGCTGGTAATTGTAGTAGTTTTATTAGAATTTATTGTGCATGTGTGGGCTATTTATGGTCGTATTTATGATTTGGGGTGAATAGTGCCTCTTTTGTGTTTTCTGTTGATTTCTCGAGATCCGCTTGATGGATCTCGGTGCTGCTCGTCTGGTTTGGAAGATCTCATCGAGATCTTCATTTTGATATATTGTTTGCATGGTTTGGATTGGTGGTTTGCAGGATTGGACTTTGGGTCCCATTTCGGGTGCCCTACAGTCGCCTAGTTCGGCATGTCGAATTATTTTGGTATGACGTTTTTGTTGCAGATTGTCCTCTTAACCCTTGGTTCAGTCGACCGAATTCGTTTGGTCTGCCATTCTGGAAGTCTTGGGTGTTGACAGAATTCCTGGTTCGATCGACCGAACGTTTCTAGTTTGTCGAATCAGGGGTTTTTGGTCGACTGAGTGGTTTTTCGGTTTGCCTATCTGGTACCCTGAGCCTAGGTCCAGTCGATCGTTCCATTTCGATCTGTCGATCCAGGCCCTAATCCTGTATTAAGATGTTTTATGTTTTGATTAATATATATATATATAAATCTTGGGGAGATAAATATAATGGCATAAATGATTAGGATAATCATTAGAATGATCTAGGGTTTGCCTAAAATGAATTAGCAAGATTCCACTTAGGGTATGAGTAGAATAAAAGATGAAATGTTTTAAAATAATATGTTCTTTACCCAGATAGTTTAGACTGGACTTTAGGGATAATGATAGCATCCCTAGGTCTAGGGCTTGTATGGTTTTGTGTGCGGTGCACTGATTGGAGTATTCAATTGCACTATCTCGGGTGTTTAAGCTGATCTAGCTGTGCCTCCGAGGGACATGAGCTAGTAGGTGTCTTCCACATGGTATCAGAGCGTGGAGTTCTGGTTGTGTTTGCTTTGCTGTGATGTCTTCTAGGTGGGTTTAACACTCAGAGAATATTTTGTTGGTGTTTTCTTGGGTTGTGGTTGTGATTGGGTGTGGTGCTCGTGGACCTAGACACTCCCACGGTATTTTTGCCTGTGCCTAACAAGAGAGCTGTCAAAGCTGTGTTTTGTTTGTGATTTATCGACATTTGGTTTCCGTGCCGCTGTTGGGCACAATGTTTCTTAAGTTTTAAAGGATATTTAATGGTTTTGAAAAGGTTTTCTAAAAGAGAGTTTTGGAAAAAGAAAAGTACAGATTTGGAAATGGTTCTGGAAAGAGTTTTCCCGTGCTTTCTATTTGCGTTGGGCGCCAAGATACCTGAGGCTGAGGTTCGTCGAGTCTTGGAGGTATGACACTCCTTGATTGTTGTTTCGAGTCTAGGGTTGTGGTCCACAGATTGAGGTGTTTCGTGGCATGATAGGAGGTATGATGCTCCTGCTGTCGCTATGAGCACTGAGGCTCGAGTGTTGTTGGGTGTAGAGGTATGAGACTCCTTCCTGAGCACTGTGTGGAGGGCGTCGTGAGGAGACGTACCCTGTGGTGGCCAGTGTGGGTGAGACACGTACCCCGTAGCTGGTAGCGTCCTGAGAGACAGAATTACCTTCCCAGGAGTGGTTGGCTTTGTGAGGGTTCTCCAAGTAGGAGAATAGCAGGACGGTGGTTAGCTCCTACACAGGGTGGCACACCGTGGCAATGCAGACGCTGTGGTCACTCCTTGGTGGACTACTTGTGGCCAGTGTTGTCTGCTTGGCGCCAGGCAGTTGAACACAATATTTGTGCTTGTGTTTGTAAGGAGTCCTGGTTCAGGAAATCAAGCTCTGGGCCTAGAGGAGGCTATGGTTTTGGCGCCTATTGAGGCGTAGTATTTTGGAAGCATTGGCTTCATTGTTTTGGAAGCAGTGGCTCCGTAGTTTGGGAGCAAAGGCTTCGTGGCTTGGCTTTGTGCTTAGGTCCAACGAGGACCATGTTGTGCAAAATAGAGTCTCTGTAGTTGTACTTTGGTGTGATTTTAGGCTTGAGATGGCGAGAGTAGCCTTCTCGAGCATGCATAAAAAGTTTTAAAAGTGCATACACATGGTTTTGGAAAGAAAAAAAGAATGGTTTTAAAGGCATGATTTTGTGGCCTGTTGGGTAGTGGTAAATTGTCTAGTTTGGTGTTGTGGCATTCGAAAGGGATGACGTGCTTGTGTGCTGAGCATCGGTAGATTGACCTTTTGGTTTGGCAGCATCCAAATGCGATGCCTATGCTTGGTTGTCCTCAACATAGGCTGTCGAGTTATGGGTTAGGTGCATGTTGGGTGACCATTGAGTGGTCACTCACGTGTGCTTTGTTTTGTGTGTTTTGTCAAGTGCAGGATAGTAGCTGCTGGTTGCTAGTGCATATAGGAGGAGTCACGCGGCCATACATCGGGATCCAGGTGAATGTTAGTTTAGTTTTATTTCTGTTGTTTAGTGGCTTTATTTTATTGTTGAGAGCACTTAGTCTTAGCTGCATTATTAGTGTAATTGTTGGTTAATAATAAAGATAAAACAAATTATTAATTGGAAATTTATAACTAGATTTAGTGGTAGCGACTTAAGGGTCGTTACAATTACCAACCATACCATCACCCTCCATTGTCTTTTCATTTTTTCTATCTGCATGTCTCTATCATATACAACATATTTTCAATGGTCCAAGCAACTTAGATGGCCACATGGAACTACTCCAATCCACATCTTTTGTAACATTTGTATTTGATTTTCCATTTAATGTAAAATCATGGAATTTGTTGTATTATTTGAATATGGTTTATTAAGGGATAATTAGATGTTGTGGTTACTCATGTAGTCTCTCTCTCTCTCTATGTTTTGGCTTCCCTGATTGTATGTTCTCCTAGCTTTCTATGCACTTGTACGTGCTTATGGGCCATGTGGGTGTGTGGGACCCACTTGGACTTGGCTTGGACTTGGTCAAAGAAGTCCAATCACACATTATGCACGAGCTCTTCTCCTCCATGCCCGTGACCCCTACCATGGGAGGGCAACCCGTCCCATCCCTTCCTTGGCCGGCATGAATCTGAGGTGTGGCCGGCAAGGCAGTGGAAATAAGAGGAAGTGGAGGTGCGTCGTGCCAGGGGAAGCTAGGAGAGAGAGTGAGGAGACTAAAGGTGTGCCAGGAGTGGGAGAGGAGAGCCTTGTGCCAGGGGAGGCTACGCGAGCGAAGGAGGTCGTGTCAAACCTCACCGGCGGCACACGAAACTCACTGGAGCCGGAGGGCGTCAGAGGTACACAAGGCTTGCCAGAGCAAGGTATGCGTTTCCCTCTCTCCCTTGTTTCTCGGTTAGGGCTTAATGGATTCATGTGATGGATAATGCATAAATGACGTAGAAATCATACAAAAATAGGGAAATGATGGGAACGAGACGAATAACATATTTATGATGAGATCATGCAATTTCATATTGATTTCGTGGGATTTATTGATGATTTTGGATACATGCTATAGTGACTTCGTATGAGCTCTATGTCTTTGTGATTTTCTATAGAACAGCATGCTTAATGGTTTTGTGAATGGATTGAGGGGTTTTGAAGTAGACTTGGAGGTCTACACCCCATGTTTTACTTGTGATTTATGTGGTAGATTAGATGGATCTGCCCCTCACTCCTATTTTGGGGAGAAGAGACAGGCAAGCTGGGGAAAGTCTTCTGCAATTGCAGAAAATGGAATGCCAAACTGGGTTCGGTATGCCGAAATGCCCTAGTTGGGGTCCCCTGAGCCATTGATTCGGACGACCAAAGGATTTCGGTAGACCATATCAGAAGATTTCGGACGACCGGCCGAATTCAGTCGACCGTTCTGGTAGGGGAACTGGTAAACTAACAGAGATTCGGAGTACCGAAATATTTCGGTCGACCGAATCAGGGATTTTCGGTCGACCGAGACCCTATTCGGTATACCAAATCTGGACCCAGAGCCATATTGAGAAATGTTTTGTAAAATATTAATAAAATGAGATAAATGCATGATAGATGTGTGAAATGCATAAAAATGGATTATGAGATGTTTTATGTAAACGTATTGTTTTAATAATGTTTTCCATAAATTGTTAACATGGAAATGAATGTGGACCCATGTAAGGGGTGAATACATGGTATGATTAATCATGCAATGGATGAGAATGTGAATGATTGGTTTAGAAAACCACATATGAGAAATGTGAATAATGATGTGTGAGATTTATAAAGGGGTTTTTATAAATGAAAACTGGTTTCGCCAAGTGATTTGAAATGAAAAAAGGCATGTGGTTTTAAAAGAGATTTCTAAGATTTATAGGAACCAGAATTAGACCAGGGCTTGCCGACAAGGGTAGTAAGACCTCTAGAGATGTCGGGGACGTGTCCTTGGTTGTGGTTGCCGAGTTGTAGTTTGGGGTAGGAGCCTTGAGACTGTAGTGATACTGTAGGACCTAGGGTACAGTAGACCCAGACTACACTCAGTGTCAGTGTTAGTCGGGTCTAGGATTAAAGTCCCCTAGTGCTTGGGTACTAGAGCATCGTGAGAATGCACTCCGTGCTTGTACTAGTGAGAGTACGCTTTTGAGACTACAACTGAGGCAGTTGAACTCCTGCGCGGGGTGGTTAACCATGGCACTACAGTGTGGTCAAGGATGGAGCCTCAACAACTACTTGAAGCCAAGTCGATCGCCTGTAACCAGGGTTATATGACCAATTTTGAGATATAGATTGTGATTTGTGTTTGAGCTGGTTTCCAGCCTCGTTTTATTGTGATATGTAATAATGGAATGAATTGTGTTTTGGGATGGAAGTCTAGATGAAAATAGTTTTCCTGATTTATGCATAAAGATTTGCTAATGAACATGAGGTTTTAAAAAGAAAAAGAACAGAAAGTTTTAAAATGGCATCTTCTACGGATTTTACCCGATCACGTGCATTGGCTTTTTGATGTTTGTGGTTTCTTGAAGTTTCCTAACAATGTGAAGTTTTGCTGGTTTTTTGGAGCGCGTACTGAGTGACATTCCCGTCACTCACATGTGGTTTTCTTTTTACCTTATCTCAAGTACATAGGAGGAGGTGTAGTCTTGTGTGGTGCAATGCTTGAGAGCCACTTTAGCCGTACACAGGTCTGGGTGTTTGGTTTTACTTATTTAATTCTGTTAGAATAGATTTAATTATTCACATTGGGTAGTGTTTGTACTATTGTGTAGCACATGGGGCGTTACATCTTTTGAGAAGGCAAAAATTTCTTGTGACAAAGATTGAATACTTGTGCACATAGAGTCCATCATTATTAAAAGGTTAAAGCATCTTTAAATATCGATAATGTAAGCAATGAATTATTGTACTGGTAATTATAGCAAAGAATCGAGAAGATATGATCTTAAACGAATCAAGATTGACACTTTACAAATGAAGATGTCAAATAGAAAAGCAGAAAATGAGAAACTATGACTGTGACCGTGCCCACGGCTTGGGGGGCCATCCGGCACGAAGGTCGCGCCAGAGGGGAGGAGGCCACAGCCATACCAAGATGGCGAAGGCGCGAGATGGGACGAAAAGGAGAGAAATGGAGTCGCCACCTAGTCTTTTAAGAAAAAGACGAAGAAAACCACAAATGAATCACTAAAAGTGAATGAATGAGGCGCAAACGTGAAGGAAAAATGTCTACTAACCAGAGGATGGATAAAGATTCCTATTACGCACGGAGAAGGTGATAGGCACTCCCGTACGCCTGAGAAACTAGGTCTTTCTAGTCTAATTCGCTTGCTTGAGGCTAAATGAATGTTTGCTATGCCTAGATTGTGTTCTAATCATGCTGATGTGAGTGTCAAGACAAGACTAGATGGATGTGCAAAAATTGCGGAGAAATCCACATGAATTGACAAAATCGCAGAAAATCACATAAAATGACGATGTTTTGTAAAGAACGGCTCTGAAAACTATGTTGATGTCAAAAGGATAAAAAGTCAAGTCAACTTGTGTTCTTGGAATAATGGAAAAAGTCGTGAAAATCAAAAAGGGGAAAAATATTCCGTGATGGGGTCAAATGTCGACCCTCAGGCCTGTTAATGTACGCCCTTGGGCGATGAAATCCAAATGAAATCAAAAAGTCTGAAATGTAAAGCAAATAAAATCGGATATAGGATAAGAAACTCTGAAGACAAAGGGAAGAAAGAAATCCACTAAAGAAAAGGCATAGGATGTCGACTTGCTAAATATAAATGTAAGGAAAAATGATATGGAATGCATGGACAAATGCCTAAATACGTGAACTCTCTAAAGGATGGTCTAGACATGGACTATGCAAGACTAGTGCAAAAATTGAGATGTATGTTCATGAATTGGAGGCACAGGGGCAATTTAGTCATTTCCCTAGCCAGATGTGATTAATGTTTGCATGGGAGTGATGCATGGCCTAAGTTATGTCAAAATGTGCCAAATGTCTAGAAGATGTTATTTGCAAGAAACATAGGGGAGAAAATCAACAAAATGATGTAAACAAAATAAAGGACAAATATAAGGGCCAAAATGTAAAATTCACAAAAGGAGTGAGAATCTAGATAAAAAACATGTTCACGACCCCTATTCTAACATGCAAATGATGGGTCCAATGTCAATGTGGCACAAGGATGTAAAAGTTGCACTTGGATAATTTCTTGAAAATTCAGGATTTGAAGTGCAAAATTCACACATAAGTGCAAATGTGACCAACATGTAAGGCTAAAGATCAAATCTCAGTGAAAACATGATTTTTAAATGGAATCAATGATTAAATGCAAAACATGAAATGCAATGAATGAAAAATGCTCCAAAATATGCAGGAAAACATTTAAAACCCTAAATGATGTATTTGGAATTAATCTAAGGGTCAAAATGTAAATTTTATGTTCAGAAACGATTTGATGTGAATCCAGGGACTTTTATACAAAATTTCTGGACCTGAATGTGATAAAAATTGGGATTTTATGTTGGTTAGTGCAATTATGAAGTTTCCTGAGGTTTAGGATGCAAAATACACATGAAAAACTCATTTTTTTAAGTTCTGGGGGCTTAATGCAAAAGACCAGGACCAAACTGTAAAGAAAATTCCATTTTAATAACAGTCAGTGTGATTTTTAAACATTTTAGGGCTCAGAATGAAATTTTCACAGAGAAAACTTGCTTTAAAAAGTTTCAGGGGCTAAATGCAAATGTTCAGGACTAAATGCAAGGAAAACTTGTTCCAGGGACCTAGATGTGATAAAAACATGCATGAATAGGACTGCAATGCAATTGAAATTTAAATAGGACAAAACGTGCAATATTCACAATGCAATTTTAAATTATGAAAAGTCAAGGATCACAAAATAAACTTTTAGGACTCATTTGCAAAGAAAACATGAATATAAGGGTCTTACTGTGAAGAAATAAAAATATATGGGACTGCAAATGAAATTAAAAGTTAAACAGGAGTAAACATGCAATATTTACATAAATAATAATGAAATGAAACTTATTTAAATCTCCAGGGGCTTAAACATAAAAATACAGGACCTAAGTGTAATAAAAAAATGACTTAAAAGTAATAAAAAAGGACCTAGATGTAGGAAGGACCTAAATGTAAGGAAAAAGGATATGTATGCAATAACAAAGGACCTGAAAGAAATTAGAGGGACCTAAAAGTAATTAAAATAAGCACCTAAATGTAACTATTAAACAATTAAAAAAACAAAAAAGAAAAAAAATCCTAAATCTATTCTATTCGAAGATCGCCGGCGATCCGTCTCTGGCGCCAACTCCGGCGAGCTCCCAACGGCGGCGCAGCGGCGGGAAGGCAGTGGCGGCTGTCGGGGAAGCACGGGGACACCACGGGGAGTTCCGCTGTGGCGGTGGTCTCGTCTGGGGAGGCCTGAGAGGCCTCCCCCACCTCGCTCTCCGGCGTGCGGCGGTCGTCGCCGGAGAAGAGACGGTGGAAGCTCTTGGCGGCGGTTTCGTGGCTGGGACGTTGCGACAAGCACAAGGGAACCTTCGGCCAGGCACAACGGGGCTGTGGAGCGTCACGGATGAGGCTGGAACGGCGTGGGGTGCTCCCCCCGTCACGAGCTCCGGCGAGGCGTCCCGTCGACGTCGCGGAAGGGGCTGCATCGGTGGAGGAGCGCGGGAAACGATTGGGGGAGCTCCGGGGGCCCGCGGCGGTGCTCTTGGAGGTTGTGTAGAGGTCTGAGGACCCTCAAACCACCCCTCCTGCTAGGTTCACCGGCGATGACTCCGGTCATCTTCCACGGCAACGACGAGTGGCACTTCGTCTGCCTAGGCCTCCGCGAGGCTAACGGAGGGCACTGGGAGCGACGAGGGATGCCTACGTGTGTTCCTAGATGCTTATTTCGAAGGTTTACTGGGTGAGACCCCTTCCCCATCTAACTCGCTGGAGATGGGTTCCGATGAGATGATGGGTTGCAGTAAAGGGGCAGCGGAGTGATTATTCCTCTCTTGGCCAATCTCACGCACGCGAGTGGAGATGAGGACGCCCAAACACACATGAATGCATCAAACAGTGAAAGGAAAATGAAATGGAGTGCAAATGGTGTTAACCTGTACCACGGTTGGGTGAGGCTGTCTCCTGCGATGCTCGATGCGGCGGGACATGGCTGGGAATGGAGAGTTTAGGTGGGAGGAGAAAAGTGTGGGTGTAGGTGCTCTGGTTCTGGTTTTCTGGGATCAGACCTCCAATGGTCTTTGCGCTTCGTTCTCTTCCTCTCCCCCCTCCAGTTATGGTCCAGATCTCTCTGGGTTGTTTCTCTAGGTCTTTAAGGGATGTGGAGTGCACGAGGGAGATCGTGGTTTGCAGTTGGTCTTCGTGGGGAAAAGGAGTGGGTGCAATTGGGGAAGAAGGGGAGAGTGGGTCTCATTGAGGGGAGGAAGAAGACTATTCCTTTATTTTTTCATTTCCTAAGTTTTCAATTAAAATGTGGTTTGGGCTTAATGGGCTTGACTTTAGGCCCATTGGTTTTCTAGTTTTGATTTTATTTTTAGGTTTTTAGGGTTTTGTTTTAGATTTTGGTTTTGTTTTAAGTTTTTGATTTTGTTTTTTGATTTTAATTATTTGTTTTGGTGATTTTAATTAAATTTTGATTTTGTAATTTTTAAGTTTAATTGTTTTTAAATTAGGGTTTTAGAGGCTTGAATTTAATTAAGAGATTTTAAGTTAGTTTCTTTTAGGATTAAATTAAAAGATTTAGATTTTTTTTAGAATTTTAATCATTTTAGGTTTTTGTGACTTAATTAATTTAGGATTTTTTTGTGATTTAATTAATTTGGGGGTTTTTTAGGGTTTTGGATTTTAGTTGGAGTTTTTAGCTTAAATTAGGTTTTTTGGTTATTAAAGTTTTGAGTTTAAATTAGGAATTTTTAACTTAATTAAATGACTTTAGGGTTTTTTGAGTTTAATTTAGGTTTTCTTTGAAATTAAATGGATTAAAGTGGTTTAAAAATGGATTTTATTTGGTTTTGACTTTAATTAGGGTTTTCACTTGATTAATTTGGATTTTAAATGTTTTTAAGTGGATTTTGTTTGATTTTGATTTTAATTAGTGGTTTTTGCTTGAATTAAGTTAGTGTGGGCTTGTGTGGGCTTGAGTGGGCCTACTGGGCTTGTGTGGGCTTGTGTGGGTCTAGTGGGCTTGTGTGGGCTTGTGTGGACTTGGGGTTCTAATGGAGTTAGGGTTTAAGGGTGGTGGTTGCAACCAGAGGAGCCTGCTGCCAAGTGACTACAAAATCAGGGTGTCTACAGTGACAATTTTGCTTATTTTGGGAAATAGAAACTAGGTTAAATGAGCATCTTCATAAGCATATAGCAGGTTATATTAGGATCGCTTATGTTAATTCTTAACTGCAACTTTTCTCATAATGAATGGAGTTTATTACAAAGACAATTAATTTATGAACAGAAAATTTCCTTTAGATCTATAATTTACATTCATTGTTCATCCATGAATTCTAATTTACATTCATTGTTCTAGTATGAAAATAATCGATGGAAGTGTGATTTTTCTTATGGGTAATTTTTCTTAATTTTTACAATCTTTTGAAATTGGCTAGACAAACTTTTAATATTTTGTCATGGATGGATCTAAACCTATCAACTAAAGTGCAAAACTTTGGTACCTTTTAATGTTCTATCATGGATGGATCTAAACCTAAATGGTGAGGCTATTCTCCATTAATAACAACGTCAAAAAAAAATAGTCAAGGATTGAGGCTAAGAAACTATGGAACAAGTTAACATTTCATAACTTTACATTGTTATATATTAGGCAAAATTATTTAATGGTTTCTCAAGATTTCAGTGAAATATCATTTTAGTGTTCATAGAGGGGCCAAGATATAATGAGTGCTCAATGCTAGCATTTCTTCCTAAGTTTGATTTCCATCTATTATGCTAATATATAGCTTTACACACTTCCATTGATTATTTTCAAACATATGGAGCATATTTCATCTGTTAGCAAAATCCTTTCAATTAGATGTGTTTTTGCTGTTTTAGCATTTCATGGTATTGACATCTAAAGTCATGCTAGTTTTTTAGGTAAAATTTTGTTAGTCTACTACCAAAAAGTCAATGTCTCTCTTTGTTTGTATCCTTGTAGAATTGCTACGTTATAGGTTGTCCTTTTTATTGCCAGTGCTCATTTTTATGCATAGCCTATTCTTTTTACATAACCTATTGGAGGTGAGATCACAACAGCATATGAACCTCAATTGTTTTTTTGTTTGAGGATGAACTTTTTTTTCTGGCTTGTGATTAGTATTTTACAAACAAGTATTTTACAGACTTTCATCCCATTTTTTATACCAAAGTTCTTAAACAAGTGCCAGCTGAAACCAACTTCATTTATCTTCCTGATGCTATAAACATCGAAAGTCGACTAGGGGAATTAGTTTACAGGCTAATCATGCTTGATGATTGTTAGCTCTTGTTGCTCTTAGACCTAGGTGAAGGTGTGAATGGAAATGAATTTTATGATCTATGGCTAAACTACGATACCTGATAGAATTTCTCCAACCATTGACCAATATCTAACTTGCCACCACTTGTTGCTTGTCATCTCATGTCACTTCCATAGATTGTACTATCACTTTATCTATTCTCAGCTCTTATATGATCATTAATTGTTCAAGAAGCTCGACTACATGAGTTTTTTATTTATTCCATCAAAGAGTACATTTGTCATAGCAGCATCATCTTGACTTGCACCTGTTTCTTGATTTCTCATCATGTTTTTTTTAATCTAAACATCTTATCATTTCTTTCATTTGTAGAAAGAAATGACTTCTCATCATGATTGGATGTATACACGAATTGTAGATGAAAACATGTGTATGAGTTTTCTACATAGCATTCAAGAGTTTGTGGAATTTGCATATAGTTAAGGTCTAGGTATTGTGGAAAGGGATGGAAGAATAATATGTCCTTATAAAAATATACACTACTGAAAAAACAATCGAGAAGGGATGTGGAAATACATTTGTGTAAGAAAGAACTTGTAGAAGGCTACAAGTGTTGGTTTATGTATGGAGAGACCTTTCAAAGTCATGGAAAAGTTGCTTCTATTAGTACTAACTCCACTATGGATATGGTAATGGACGTGACAGGTCCTGAATTTGATGCTTCCATTGATGAAGAGCCACATGGAGAATTTCAAGAGTTTTATGAATTGTTAAAAAGGCGGAGTCATTGTGGCCAGATTATAAGAATTACACAAAGTTATCGGTAGTGTCTGAGTTATTAGCTTCCAAGATTTACTACAACATGACAGATAGTTATTTTGATGCTATGATAGGTAAAATCAAAAAAATGTTGCTAGAGAATCATGAATTGTCGAAGAACTACTATGAGACGAAGAAGATGATGAGAAAGACGATGTTGATAGAGGTGAAGATTGATGCTTCCTCAAAACATCATATCTTGTACTACAAGAAACACGAAAATAAATTAGAGTGTCCAGATTGTTACGAGCTCCGTTACAAAAGTTACTTAAAGACACATGTACCTCAGAAGGTGCTTCGTTATTTCCCTCTATTACCGACATTGAAGAGGTTGTAGTATTGCAGAAAAACTGCAAAAGATAAGACATGGCATGTAAATCATACACAGAATTCTGATATAGAGCATCCTTGCGACACCAAGTGTTGGCAAGTCCTGAAGGAGTCCTTCCTATCATTTGCAGTTGAAAACTGTCATGTTGTTGTCGGTCTTTCTAGTGATGGATTCAATCCACATGGTAGAAGAAAAGATTACTTGTGTAGGCCTGTCATGATCACAGTATATAATCTACCTCTTTCTATGTATAATAAGAGGCCATACATATTTTTGTCTTTATTCATTCCTAATTCAAGTCATCCTGGAAAACACATTGACGTATAATTGAAGCCTCTTGTAGTCGAGTTGAAGATGCTTTAAAACACTTGGGTTGAGACATATGATGCATGCAAGCGGCAAACTTTCAACATGAAAGTTGCTTTTCTTTGGACTATAAGTGATTTCCCTGCATATAGGATGTTGTCTAGTTTCAACACAAATGAAAAGATGAACTGTCCTTATTGTATAAAACACACAAAGTCATTTCGCTTCAATATGGTTGCAAGCCGTGTTTCTTTGACTGTCATCGTCAATTCTTACCCATAGACCACCCATATCGAAGACATAAACAAGCTTTTAAGAAGAACAAAGTCGAATTGTCTAACTCCCCATTCAAGTGTTCAAGTGAGCAAGTATTTAGCCAACTATCAAAGTTTCGGTAAATCATTTTTGGATATGATGTTAATCCATAAACATTAGAGGGATTTGGGAATACTCATAATTAGACAAAAATCAGCATATTGTTGTAGTTACTGTATTGATCGAAACTCTTAATTAGGCACAACTTAGACATCATGCATATCGAAAAGAATATATTTGACAATGTGTTCTACATGGTATTGGATGTCAAGGGCAAGACCAAGGACACAAAGAATGCACGTAGAGATTTGAAATTGGTTTGTAATCGTAAGGTGTAACGCCTCGAACCCAGGTATGCTACCTAAATCATAGTATCATAAGCAATAACAATGATTACAGCATAAATAAAATAACTGTAAATACCTAAGACTCACCCTTCAAGAACTATGTGCTGCTAGAGGCTCCAAACTCGGGCACCAAAACTAGATTATACCTCAACCAGCACCAGAAAACTAAACAAAGTACGCGTAAGTAACATCCAAGTCACCCAGTACGTGCCCACACGCACACACATAAAACCATGGCAAAAACGACGAGGAAAACACAAGTCTCGATTCATACAAACCATGGTTCCAAAATCCAAGTCAAAACATTCTCTTTTTGTTTGTAAATATTTGGAAATCTCTATCCAAAACTGTGCTCTTTCAAAACCACATACTTTCTCAATTTTATGCATTTTCAAACCTTTTATGCAACCCGAGAAATCCACAATCTCAACCAAATCCAGCTTAAAACACAAGTCTGGCAGGGCTCCAAACAAAACCACATACATTAGCTAACAACTGGTTTAAATCACAAATCTTATTCATTGCTAGAATTGGCTAAAATCTTTAGCCAAACAATAAATCTAATTCTAGCCCAAACCACACATTCTTTGTTCACTTTTATTATTTAGTGTTACCTTGATCAGAGGTAACCAGGCACACAAGCAGTAGGTGAGAACACCATTTCCCTAAAGCACAGGCAGTGAACGGGTCGTGCGTTGGTGGCATCATCTCCTGCAATAACATGTAGTTGTACCCTCTACTAACACTGACACGACCACATACAAGGGAGGACAAACTAGCAACACGCCCTATGCCAAAGCTATAGAACAAGCGACTAGAATGGTCCTTCGCAAACTGTGGATGGACTCAGAGGAGAAAACGCATGCCCTATATGATCAATCATACAATATGCTTTTGTGTTTTTTACTTACTTTTTATTAACCAAAGGGGAAAGAGTTTGAATTGGTCTCTAGTTTGGCCTTATTAATTGTTTCTCTGAGTTTGTGTATTTTATTTGAAACCAGAAGGGGAAAACAAACATGTCTCTAAGTTTGAATTGGTCTTTAGTTTGGCCTTATTAATTGTTTCTCTAAGTTTGTGTTTTTTTTTAAACCAAAAGGGGAAAACAAACATGTCTCTACTCTCCTAGTCATGTCAAATGCGAAAGGGGAAGAAAACACACAAGTAAGGCAAACAAGCAAGCAAACAACAAACAAAAGGCATGATCATGGTAAGTGCAAGTGTCTTGCCATCATGATTGTGAAAAGAAAACATCCATCAAATCAAAAGGCAAGATATATAGCATGTAGTGACAGAGCAAATGTGTAAAAGAAAGTGTGAAAGGCATGCTAAGTAAGCAAACAATCACAAGCAAAGCAAACAAGCAAACATGTGAAGCCAAAGCCTTAGAAATCAAGCGAAAAAGACTAACCTAAAAGCCGGAATCTGCTACTCCCTAGCAAAGTCGCCAGTTCTATGACCATGCCTGCCCAACAATCTAGTGCAGAGTCGCATCAAAGCGAGGAGGCTACAACCATGCTAGGATGGCGAAGGTGTAAGATAGGATAAAAGGGAAAAAAGGAGTCGTCACCTAGTCTTTTAAGGAAAAAACGAGGAAAACCACAAACAAACCACAAAAGGGATGAATGCAAGAGATGCAAATGAGAAGGCCAAATGTCTACAAACCAAAGGATGGGTAAGGATTCCTATTACGCACGCAGAAGGTATTAGGCACTCTCGTACGCCCAAGAAACTTAGTCTTTCTAGTCCGATTCACTTGCTAGAGGTTGAATGAATACTTGCTAAGCCTAGATTGCGCTCTAATAATGCCAATATGAATGCTAAGTAAAAACTAGATGGATGTGCAAGATGCTATGCAAAAACTACGATGAAATTCACACAAAATGACGGAACGAAATATGATGCGACAAAAAAAATCACATGAAATGAAGGTGTTTTTGACGAGAATGGCTCGGAAAATCATATCGACATCAAGAGAATCAAAAATGTGATAGACCCAAATCATCAGAATCGTAGAAAACATCACAGAAATCAAAATGGAAAAATTGCAAAGAAGTCCGCACAAAACAAGCAAATGGTGACATGTGAAGAAAATCACATAAAATGACAGTGTTTCTGAAAGGAATGCTCTGGAAAACTACATCGATGTCAAAAGGATCAAGAGTGGAGTCAACCCTGTAGGATCGGATAGCTCCTCTAGAGGGGGTGAATAGAGAATTAACACTTTTTAATTACTTAGATCGATTTTTACAGATTAATGAAAAATTGCATACAAGGAGATTATTTAACACGTATAAACAAGCTTAACTACTCA